>CM026195.1:3588765-3621782 GCA_014825925.1 Bombus breviceps | reverse complement strand
CTCAGGTCACCATTAACAATACAACAATTCCTAGCAAGGACACGGTCAGATACCTTGGCATGACTCTGGACAGGAGATTAACTTGGAAAAAGCACATCACAGACGAAACAACTCAAAGAGAAACTTAAAAAATTTTATTGGCTCACTGGCCGACGCTCCAACCTAAGCACACAAAACAAAATCACCCTATATAAGACCGTAATAAAACCTGTCTGGATCTACGGAATCCAAGTATGGGGTACAGCAAGCAATTCCAACATTGAAATTCTCCAACGCTTTCAATCAAAAACTCTTAGATCCCTTATAAACGCACCCTGGAGTAATACATCGAGACCTCAAGATTTCTACAGTCAAAGTGGTAATTACTAAATATAGCAACAGATACAGCATAAGAGTCAACCAACATCGAAACCCCCTAGTCACTGGATCACTTGATACGTCGGATCAGATCCGCAGGCTGAAGAGACACTACCCGCTAGACCTAAGCTCAAGATTTAATTAGACGTTCTTATTAAACAATATTTATTATTTATAATACTTTGTATAAATTATATTTATCTATAATAAGTATTTAATTATTATAAGTAATTAACCATTCCACAGCGCCACGCTAGAAAAATTACTGAAAATTCTCAATGCGAGAATTGATTGTAATTTACAAATAAATAAAAAAAAAAAAATTATCCTCGATGATTCATTATCAGTCGTATCGACGTTATCAACGTTTGACAACGATTTCAAATGAACAATACCATTATCACTAACTTAGAAAATACGCGACTCTTTTCTATTTTACAAGTTGATAAACAAGTTGCACGTGCTCCTGTATAGGCTGTATGCCATTGTCTATAGATACTGAAATAGTATGTGTAACGTTTTCAGAAATAAAGCTACATATGATATATCGAATAATGATAAAGCGGAAAATCAAACGATAAAACGAAATGGGATATTTACTGTAAAATAAAATTACTTAATTAAATTTGAAATTCGTAGGATTTCAGTGGAAAGATAACGCGAGGACAATTAACAATAAAACGTAGCTCGTATGACGCAATGAAATATATGTGCATAAACTGTCTGAAAATTACATGAAGCACGAAACAGCTGGATGACAGCCAACATGAACAGTAAAGTAACAATATTGTCCTCATTTATTTGAGATTTATTATACGATGACATTAATAAAATGCACAAAAAATTAAACCATAACGTACTTCGACAATATTAGCACTCTTTAACTGTACTATTTACTGACTATATCCTTCTGACATGTTATTACTTTCTATTAGAGATTTACAATTTTTGAAAGGAGGCTCGTAAAGAATTTGTAGAAAATTTATGGTAAGAAAGCATAAATTGTCATTTCAAGTAAATTTCCATGTTGGCAAGAATAGCTTTTAAGAATACAATTGCGTAATGTAGATAAGACAGAAAAGATGTATGAAAACGATGTGAAGAACTGTAATAAAAAGGGAATAAGGAAATCTAATCAAACTTTACTGCTTGTACAACAATGTTCCCATCCTTTCTATCTTTGACCCCTTTGCTACCGCAGTTTAAGAAAAAAATCACTGTTTCTACATTTTACACATTTACACATTTACACGTGTTACACGTTTTCAACTCAATATTATTTTACATAATATGACGTGTATTTTTACATATATAACAATAAAAAATGTCAAGTAAACATTCGAAACGGCTTTGAGAATTCGTCGTATATTTGTATGTCATATGACACTGCTATGACACAATGTCCGACAATGCCGGACCAGTAATAATTTGTCGTTGTCTATAATATACAGAAGAATATCGATATATCATCTCCAATGAAAATAAATAAGATGTGTCACACATGTGACACTGGGCTATGGAAAGTAACTAATGCGTCACATACGTGTGACACGTGATAGCGAAAGAGTTAAAAATATTTCCTTAACAATATCAAACAACAGATCTATGGGGTTCGAGTAAAAGTCGTGTCTAAAAGGAATTTCTTATGGACGAAGAGTCTCGCCAGGATCGCAGCTAGATTCTCCAAGGTCTAAAAACGTATTGGGACTGACTATTGGTATATAGTGTAATATTTAGCCAGCATTGTGGTTTGGTCGAAATTGATGCGATGTCCAGTAGTTTAATGATGTTCGGCTATGACTGGCTGTACCGTATTTCAATCTGGTTCGCCTCTCATGTTCTTTGAGACGTGTGTTTACGCTCCTCCCGGTATCTCCGATGTAGACTTTGCCACAAATACACGGTACCTTATATACCCCTAGAGTTGATAAAGGCGGCAATGGAACCTTGAAGAAGATAAGGATTTGAACGATTTCACTGACTAGTTTGAAAACTATATTCTAATATCGCTCCTTCTTAAGATTTTGATAATGCGGTCGATAGTATCTTTGATTTATGGGAGAAAGAGCTTGATGGTGATTTTTGTACGGTTTTCCTTGTTCTCGAATCTTTCGAACTTTGCATTCTGTCGATCGATCGATTATTCTTCGTTTTTGAATTATTTTCAAATATAGCTTAAAGTTATCGCAAGGATATCAACGAACATAAGTTTCATACAGTGATACCATTAAATCGATAATCACGAAACGAATTTATTGCAATTTGAATGTACCTTACAAGTTTAACCGAATCGATAGCAGCCAATCCTCGAGCTGAAGTACATCATTCTCGACGAACGTACAAATCGCGCGATACGACCGTTTTCCAATCAGTAAGCTCACTCATTGACGGTCTAATTAAACCTCTTCCCCATCTATCGAAATTCTCTGCATTCCAGGTGTAATCGGTTTAATCATTTACGTGCTGCAGTATACGCTGCTTAATTCTAAGCGAATCCTTGAAGCTCTATGTACCCGGTGCGTACGCTCGTTGAATATAAATCTGTTACACTTATTTATTATTTCATGAATATGCATTTCTTTTAAGACAGGCTAATGGCTTGTCACGATATAGAAAAGCACGCAACGGTAGTTATACAGACTAAACATCGATTAAAACATCGATCGAACAAAAATTGACCACGCCACTTGAATTTAACTCCGATCGCATATTTTAACATTAACTCCGTTCTTATTATTATCCATTTTCAATTCTTTGACTAGACGCTTATTAAACATTACGTTCAATGTTTTGCTTCGAATCAAATTTCAATCTCGAAGCTTGAAGATTAACAACAGAAAGGACTAAATATTAAATGTTTCTTTTTGTATTTTCAAGTTTATGATACAATGAAACATTTCAAACGTACAAATTTAATCGAAAAGAGAATAATAAAATGTGGAGATCTTCGGGCCTCGTACATGGGCAACGTCTTACATAAGGCAAGCTATACATATATCAACCAACTTTTTTACTTTGTCCGATATAATTATTTCATTCGTTGTTCTAAAACATTCAGTTTATGATTAACATAAAATTGATATTATCAACAATTAGAACGATATTATTAGTGTAAGGATAAAGTATTTACATTAATATTGGCACATTCTTTAAAACGGAATAACTTTTTTTTAAACCCGTACCAAGTGATTTCAGCTTTTTTGAGAAGTTAGAAAGATTAGTTTACTAAATAGATGATGCGCGAAGTAAATTTTGAGAAAATTGCAATTGGTCGGAATTGCAAAGA
Organism: Bombus breviceps; assembly: GCA_014825925.1. NCBI lineage: Eukaryota > Metazoa > Arthropoda > Insecta > Hymenoptera > Apidae > Bombus > Bombus breviceps. The sequence goes on along the minus strand of CM026195.1, from coordinate 3,618,139 downwards.
TGATAGCGAAGATCACTTTTTACAATCTTGTTATTCGAACTTAATGAATTAAGTTTTGTACATTTATGTCAGTATGCACATACTGAAAACATTATGGAAATCTGTGATAACGGTAGTTGTTATGGGCTGCAAATGGGGTTAAAAATGACGAAAATCGCAGTCTTTCGCGACTCTCGGCCTAATATCGAGATCGTTATGTCTTTCCATGCCTGTCACTTGTTCCATACCTCCCTTTAAGTATCTTTTCCCTCGCAACCACATTCACGAACGGCTAAGTCCACTCGCTTCAGATTCGCCAAGACCACTAGATTCATTCATCCAATCATTAATTTACGATCACTCTTACTACAAATAGAAAATCTTGTTTAACAATGTATTGTCTGGAACTTTCAAAATTTGATCGTTAACATCGTCTGTAACGTATCTGAAGAAATCCTCGGAAAGAGATAACACGTTATCGATGCATTGATAACCAAACAGCTCGTTGTTTGATTAACAGGGCGTTAGTTTGTTTGAATTCTTCGACATCCGTGCATTACTATGGGGAATTATCTGTCAACCAACTATATTCTTCCTGAAGAAACACTTGTCACTTATATGGAATTAACATACTTAAAAAAGAATGAAATACAGTAGTGAGTAACAAAAATAAATATTGTTCGAATTATGTATAAAGTGCATAAGTTTAGTTATTGCATAGTGCATTGAAAAGTTAAAAGCATAACATTATCACGAAGGAATTTCATTTAAAATTAGTAACAGAATAAAACCAAATGCGAAAGTGAAGATTCATAATTTTTTCAATACCCTTTTTCGATAATAGAATTTCAATATATAATAATGTTACATACATACGAAGTACTACGTATTAAAGTTACGTTAATGCCTTAAACAAAATCTAAGTTTTTATTGTCATAATTATAACTAAGGAAACACATAATTTGTCAATTTAATTGTAAATACAAGATATCAACAAAGGAGAACAGAGTTTCATTATTCTACAAAGTCTTTCTATCGAAGTTCATGATTAAAATTCTAAATTCATATTTTCAGTATTGTTAAAATGCTTGACAATTTAAATCCAGGAAAACTTTGTGAAAATATTCAGCATCGTTTCACTACCGATGAAATCGAAGCCATATTGCCACAAATTCGAGTAAGTTAACTATTACTTCATATCTCGGCTAACTACAGTAATAAATAGAAAACTGTAAATATTTTTATTTATAATATATTAATGTTAACGTTTAGTAATTAAGATCTGACCGAGGTAATGGTAGTTTATAAATACTTTTACAATGATGAATCATCTTTCACCTATCATTTTGATAAGAGCAACGTATACGTGTATGTAATATACACAATTTGTTCGTTGATGAAATACAATATTTCATTTTGTCGCACTGAAATTAGCCAACTAGGATTGATAGAACATTAATTCGCGATAATTGTATGCAATTTCATACAACGTTTCTTCGGTAGTTTGTGCATAGAAAACAAATTTTCGAAATTTATTAATTAGAAACGAAATATGTTACACATAGCAGATTTCCTAATTATGTTGAAGAGAGTTGAAGTTATCATTTATTTCATGACATATGAATGACATTCTTAGAACTCGTAAGCGAATGCCCCCTGTTAGATAGTAAAATTGATATTTCCTCCTTCTGCATAGTTAATAATAATAAATAATAATACATAATTACTAATGTAGTGCAAATAAGTTATAACGTTCGATATTGTTTAATTTTCAATATTGTAATACTAACTTATTTTAGTGCAGCCCATTTCGTGATTCAATATATCGAGTATTTTCTTCACAAAAAGACAATCATTTAAGTTTGGAAGACATATTGGATTTATGCTCTGCCTTCTCTAAACATTGTCCTTCGACAATTCGTGCTGCTTGGGCATTTTACATTTTTGGTAAGACACTATTTATAACTTAAAATTCAAATTCTTTTTAAAATAAAACGTTAATTTAACAACTTAATATATTTTTGATAATATTTTGTATTTCATTGTACCAGTGCTTTTTAAACTTTTCCTATTCGCAACCTCACTTTGCTCGGGAAATTAAATATTTATTGGTAATAAATCGCATAAATTTTAAACAATTCTTCGTTACATTTCGAAAGTTATTACTTATTATCGCTTGTTAAGACGAACCGAAAACATATTGACATATAAAGGCATTTGATAAATTTTTTTAACGGATAATTGTAGAAGTAACACGTAGATGTTTCCTTGTTTGACAGAGCATCCGTATGTACAACAATTTTAAGCGTAGTAAATTTGTGAGCAAAAGTGTCGTTTTATTACTGCGACAGAGGATGATTTACTAATCATCACTAAGACATACTTGTCTTCTGTGCAGTCTTCTAGGTAGATTGACTGTGTAGAGTTTGGTAGTTAGGTCGTTAGGATGATTGTCTAATCTGGTTTTGTATTTGCCACTCGAGTGTATAATTTCCTCCGCGACTGAACTGATTCTCAGATCTTCACGGAGTTCGTCATTTCGCACATACCACGGTGCGTTTACTGTGGTCCTGAGCACAATAGATCGTAGTAAAGCTTCTAATTTAGCGATCTGCCTTTTAGCAGCCCCCCCCCCCCATAGCACAATATCTTACGTTCAAATGAGTTTGACGATTGTTTTGTAGACGAAAGTTTATTATGTACACTTAATTTTGCCAGTGTGCTGATGAGTTAATATTTTAATGGTTCTTATTTAGCTTACTTTCCTGTTTATTTGCCTGCCTGGGTGTAGTCTTGCAAGCGAGAATTCAATCAAATACAGCATAATCATACAATATAACATGTCAATAATAATACAATATAAAAAGAGAAGAAAATAATTGAATGCACTAATAATATACGATAGAGTGGATAAGAGGGGAGGTAGATGTATAAGAAGCGAAATAGGTATAAGAGATGTAAAACCGAAAGTCCTTGCAAAGCCGAAAGGCACGGACTAAATTATAATAAAAAAATATAAAAAAAATAAAAAAAAATATACGGGGAAATCTGTATATGTTGAACACACGCTGTAATCACATCATTGAACAAATATTGCCAAAAATAAAAAACTGGCGAACTTGTGTTGGTTTAATTCCAAATTTTTCACTATTTTAACACTTACAAAGACTCTCTACTTGATTAAATAAATCTCGGGCTCGTGATTTGAATCAAATATTCTTTCATTTTCACCTCGTAATCATTAGAAAATCGGCTTTCTTGCTTCCATTAGCTTGCCACCATTAGCTTCATCCAAGAACACAGAAGAAGTGTTGGAGGATATATTGCAAGGTTAATACAACCAGTCCACCAGGTTTCTATTTTTAATAATATGTATTCAAGAATCGAGTGACATCCTATCATGTGTATGATTACCGCGTGTGCTCAACATATACAGGTTACCCCGTGTATCATTATTACATCGAATTATTTAATGACGCCGGGTTAAGAAAATTATTTTCTACTTTTTAGTATATTTTGAATAGAAATCATTTTTTTTATTTTATTTTTCACTTATATATATTTTATTATTTTCTGTGATTTGGTCAATCTCTTTGGGTATGCGTTGTTCCCACGTTAGTCGAGAATCTAAGTGCATCTCTAAGTAGGTAACTATTTTTGATCGAATCGTAAACAGTAGAATTCATATAGAAAGGTAAAAGTGTTGATTAAATTATGAATTAAATTATGAAATATTCAACTTCCTTTTTTTGAACTTTGAGAACAAAATTGGTTTGAAGCATAACGTATTAAAACATGAAGTTAAACAAGGGGAAGACAGAAACGACTTATAATCCTCTTCGATCGCAAATGCCTATCCGATATTACAGGCGCATCAGGAGTTCGCTCGATTTCGTTAATCGGGATCGTTTAATTTCACGGTGCACACGATATCGCGTCAATGCTCGTGAAAGCAGAGAAATAATAGGGGCGAGCGAGAGTCGAGAATAGCTGCATACGTAGCTACGTGAAAGGAATGAGAATACAGGCGGACAAGAGGAAGAACAAAATCAGCCGAATTGGAAAAGAAGGTAGAAAGACGAATAAAGAAGCAATAAGAAAAACTAATGGGCATTTATTAAGTTTAGAGTTGAGAAACATGCAGAGGCAAATACGTAATAAAATGTCAGTCGATAAGTAAATTAAAACATGTTTAAAATTTTAATGTTTTAAGACTTCTAAGGTTCTAAGTGTTTCGAATGTTAATACAAATAATGATTCAAATACTTAATTATTGCGTGATGAAAATCTGATTGAAAATGAATAAACGGATAATTGCATATTTATTAAGTTACTAAATATAAAGAAACTAAAAGAATTTTATAATCGTTCAAATTAGATATATACGAATAGCAACAAAATATTTATAAATTGATGTAGAATCGCTAACTTAATTAAAATTGATTAAAATATGTGCAAGGTCAAGATCGATAAAGATTTATTTTTTATTGCATGATATTCTACTTATCACGAGGATCAAAAGCCTGAAACGGACCATGCATCGAAATAAAGCAGAATTAAAGAGGGTGTTGTTGCGTTAATCTACATTGGATAACGCAATGACGACTCAATTTAGGTAAATTCAACGTATTTCCGTTTCATTCCGTTTCCGCGTCTTGTATAGAGAGATGTATATTAGGTTAGTGAACTATTCGAACGATACGTAGAATAGAGTCAGACAACTCTGTACGAACAACGGCACCGTTAATACCTTCATTTCCAGACTTCGACGGCGACAATCAAATCTCAGTGAACGATTTGATCGAAACTGTGCACAGATTGACACGGAGCGACCAGGACGAACACGAAACCATTGATTCGGCGACAGCGGAACACGTCGCGCGAATGGCAAGTTTTGATAATATTTACTTCTATGAGTTGATTTTGCAGATAAACGAACAACGTAGCGCAGCAAACGTTTCATTCAATTAACAATGATAAATATATTACCGCTACGTATTATCGGTATAACCGTTATTTTTATTTGACCAATACAATGAACATATTCCGAAGAATACAAACAGATCTGTTGTCTTAAATCTTGCAATAATAACTCTTATCTCTATAATAACAAAATTTTATTACATAATAGTAGAGTTTCTACCATTTTCTCTCTTTTCACATTCACCTAAAATTTTACGATTAATTAAAATTTACAATGTAGTTATGTTAAATCAGAAATCATTTAAAGATACAAGGACTGTATTTACATAATTTGCATGCTACAATGCGGACCATAATGTATCGATAAATTGTTGACAATTACTTACAAAGCCGATAACCTCACTGATTTGAATAACCTTGAAATATGTTGCCAAGATCAACATTCTGAACAATTTTTCCTTATACATATATTACTGTCGTTCGGTTTTAGCTTCCTCATAACGTCCATACTTTTCTATAATCCAACCTAACTAATCATTTCTCAACTCACATGAAAAATCAATGGGTTAAGTTTGGAATACATAACTATAACGCTAACTGTGCAATAAGTTAAGGTATAGGATAATAAGACAGATACAATTCGTATTAAGCTTTATATTATATCATTGTTATTCGAAATTGAAGATACTTCAGCCACGATATTAAAAAAGAAAATTATGAGACTATTCAATTATGAAAATCATGCCGACATCGAAATGGAAACTTTTGCGAATATCTTGGAAACTAAAGTAACATGCGTAAGGAAAAGATGTTAAAAATGTTAACCTTGATAACATGTTTCAAGCACATTGAAATCGGCGAGATGTCAGTTTTGTAAATAATTGCCAAATTTGCCAATTTTGGGGTCATCTACATGCAGCTACCTTCTCCCATTTTTAATAAAACGCTTTGCGTTTCTATTTTTCGTAGAATAATAAATATTTTCACAATGAGCAGTACAAAAAATTAGTAGCTGCATAATAAAAAGTGTGCGAAGCGATGTATGTTTGTATTACTAATCAAATATTGGAATCATCGGGTCTTTGACCGCTTATTTCTATTCTTATTTTCGAATTGATTATAACATACCTTGCAATAGTTTGTTGCTCTACATTTCCTAGTCTAATCGATTCCTTTATACCTACAATTAGTTACACGTAGCTACGGTGGAACTCCGTTTATACGAATACCACTTATATAAACGAAATTTTAGTTCGATTATTATTATTATTATTACATATTATTTAATTCCTTCGAAATAGAAAAATGTAAATTGTACAGCGTAAATACGAGAGGAGTTGCTTTTAAACCGACCCAACATAACATATTATAAAACCGCTTCTCTGCTCCACTCGTTACGATAACGCAGAAACGTTATTAATTAGGTCAGCTGTCGCCAGTAGTAATCGATCACCAAAGCCAGTTGATTTACGAAGAACTCCATTATGCTCGTCCACATGCTTCTGTCAGCAACGAGAAAATTCAATATATGGTAACTGGGCAAGAATTCCGTGTTTTCATGAAATACGTATAATACATCAAAATGAATCGATTATCTCAGCATGTTTTTATTTATTCTACTTTGCATCTGTAACCGACTCAATTTTGCATGTAACCGGTGATAATGTGTTTTCGAGTAAATGAATATCCAGCAAAATTGTGTACTATGTTAAAAAATTACTATTAAAATTACGAGAGTAGGTATCGTATGAGGATTTAACGATCGTTTCGGCTCCAACGTAGTGGGTTTTTCCTGGCATTACCTTTCCCAGGAATAGGACGTTTAATAGTAATAGTTGACGTAACATAACGTGTCCCGATCCTTACACATATGTATAATATAATGGCGGAGGGGAGAGAGGGCGTATGATGATAAAGAACTTTGTTGGAATGAAAATTTTTTATGGAATAAACACTATAGAACTGGGTCTCTCACCCGTCCCTCACCTCAGTTCGAAGAGCGAAATAATTTGAACATCGAAGAATGTAGCGTCTGCCGCATAACTTTTCGGAGAAACGTCTTTGCGCGTTATGCATTTTGTTTCTAACAATGTTGCAAGTGCTGTATAACGTTTCGGATGAACGTGTTTTGCGAGCTATACGTTTTACAAATAACGTTTTGGTTTTCTTATGTGGAACGTTGCTGTCGTTCTAGCTGTTATACCAGCTGAGCTATAGACGTCTGTCCTTGTCGTCCAAGTTCAAGTCATGGAAACGGCGGTTCAAAAATATAGCGTACTAATCGTTCGTTATCGCCAAGTATGACTTTTATCGTGAATTCTGCCTTCTGCTCAAATCCTTGGACGCTGACGATAGCCACCTCCATTGTTTCCTTTTTCTCTCAAAAACGTTTCTTCAGGGACGTTCGTCAAAGGGCTTGACGATGCGATCGTGGACTATTTTAAACAGTACGCGGTGATGTTTGGAGACATGTTATCTCAACATTTAAAATCGATTCTCGCGTCAACCGCTGGAACCTTCAGAGATTCGTTTTGCCGAGAACGGACGGCGAAGTAGAAAGTCCGTGATATCGAGCAGCAGTCTTTCGTATCGGTAATAAGATTCGTGAAACTTTGCGTACATATCGTAAAGTACGGCATATTTGCGTCGATCAAAGTCGAGATTCGAATCGTCGTATGGATACGTTGCAAAATTTAAATAAAGTCAAACGTTCGTCGACATACAAAAGTTAAAAGAAGCAGCGTCCTTTCGGGACGTTTACATAGCAAATATTACGTATCGCGGCTTTTCTAATTGCGTCGCTGCTTTTATCAGCCAAATATTTTTCGTAGTTGTTTGCAATAACGGATATTCGTGGAGATTCCAGAATCGAAAACCCATGCCGATCGATTCGCTGCTGTAGAGAATACGCACCACGCCAACTTTTGCTTCGACGTAACATGCGGTACGGCTCCATTGAACTTTATGTAATTTCAATTTAGATTTCAAAGCAGCGGGTGAGTACAGCGCGTTTGTATCATCGCGTGCGCGAATTAAAACGAATTTGTGGCATGCGTTTATCAGGACATGTTTTTAATCTTCGCAGAACCCCAAAAACGTGTCGAGCGGTACTCAGAAATTGAAATCTTTCGTAGGTTTGTGAACACTTTTTGTAGAATTTACATACTTCCAAGCTGCGTTCTCCAGTGCCCTACTTCCCTCTCTGGATAGACTCGAGTAATTCTTCAGTGCAATTGTTATACCGAGACTTCCGAGGCAATCTCAACACCGTACAATTCGTAACGTATTTCATCGAATGTAAACGCGACGCTATTAGTACCGAAAATTGCATCTCCAATGGTATCCTTCGACTCCTCTTCCAATAAACTCAGTTTCCCCTTGACGTACGGAAAACTTTTACGTTTTAGTACATATAGATCTGGCTGTAGTATAGACATTCTTATTCCATCGTTGTTTTTCAACGTGGCGTTGGCGTACGGATTATAGCGTGTGCTTCTATCTTCGTTATACAATTTCTTGTTTTTCTTCCTTTCTACCGCTAGATTACCGTTAGTCCCAACAACTGTGGGGTTTTCACGTTTCGCACGTTCAACTTGGTCGTCTTTACCTTTTTCTTTTCTCTAATCAAGGGGTCGAAAGGTTTACAGGTAGTCGATGAGACGGGTATTTACGTTGAGTTACTGCTAGTGTTGTTGTTATTGTTGCTGCAGATAAGAATACTATTTCGTTCTTATCGATCGCAAGCGAAGCGTATTCTAAGTCAACGTATGTGTATTCGCACCGTTATCTCTTCTCCCCGAAAGTCTTACGCACTCTGATCGTACTCTAATCCGATGGCGATTCGAACAATCAAATCATCTATTTCTCGCACGACGATCGCTAAGTAAATGATTCGTTGCAGCGTTTTCGTTATGCCATGTCCTGGAGGCACCTTCCGAGTACAAACTTGTAGTTACTGTACGAACCGGTGATTAGGTTGCATTCTATTTGAATCTCGTTTACATTTATGATATTTTCAGCCTTATCTGACACGTGCGACGTATTGGGCGATAGGATACGATCCGCAGAAAATCCTAACGAGATCCCACGTTGTTCGATTTCGTGAATTTAACTCTGTACGAACTGAGAGTTTCGCTTTGCGTGCTGTTGTTATTTGTTCGCAAAACGATGGGATATTCATCGTCGTCGTCCTTGATCATTGATCTGGTCTTCCAAGGATACATGTTTGTTATCCTTCGCCTCAGAAATTTATTTATCGCTCCTAATTCGTGCGAACCGTCCGACGAACTGAACCGCGATCTCATCGTCTTTATCGCGAAAATAAAATTTATCGTTGCTACGCTCGATGTTGGGAATCGTGTTACACGTCTCGAAATATACAAGACCAAGCTCGTACTCGCCATCCGTCAGATCGATCGGTAGAAAATATTTCGCCGAGAGCACGTTACTCCTGCCCGTTAAAGCAAAGGTGAATGACATGTTCGTCGTCCTCCTATCATGAATGTCTGGCGAAAAATGAGATACGTTACGAGCGTAGTTTAGATTTATGTCAGATATTCATGAAGAAATTTTACGCACAATTGTCCTCATAAGCTCTCACTGAAATTTGACATTGTGTACAGTTGTACGTGATTCTCGTGTTATTCCCGAAACAATCGATGAGTTTTCCCGCTGGTCGGACTTGGCAATGTTGTCAGAATATTTAACCGTAGATCCTCGCTTTGCATATGCCACACAATGCGTGCTCGGACTGTTTGTTGTCTTTATCCAAATTCACGATGTTGCATTTGCTTGGTCGAGATTTCCTCGGTAAATCATCGCACATAAACACTCCGTGAAAATACCGCGATTTCTTCACCACTTTTTCAGTTGAACGAACTATACGAAGTATTTATCCTTTCTATTTTCCGATATTCTTTTTCAATTTTAGCATTCAGTTCTTTCTTCCTTTTTAAGCCGCTTTCGCGCTTCTAAGGTAATAGATTCCATCGCACGATTACGACGTTACGCTTCTTTCAGCTGTTTTTGTGTCGTCTACGAATCATTTGCGACCTTCGCCGCTACGGCTGCACCGCCAATCAGTGCTCCTGATTGACGGCTGATAACGCTGGAAAGCAGAAACGGGACTGTGCCACTGCGTTTCGCATTTTCTCCCTTCCATCAACTTTCAATCCCATACCAACTTTTATTTCAGCCTTTATAGCTGCCCATACAGCTGCCCATATGATGCTCTTTCACCTAGCGACTATATTTTTCATTATACGTTGATTATACGTTGTCACGCGCGTTCAGCCAAAATTTTGCCCGCTTTGTGACGTTCTTCGATGTCTTTGCGCTGGAGGTAGGCGATGCCGTGCTTTTTGCAGGTCGCCTGCGAATTCGCGCCTCTATCTCTAAAGCTGTAGCTTCACAGGTAAGATACGTATCAGAAATCATGCCCTGTTCAGAAAACCTGTCCCTTTCGTTGCACGCATAAATAACAGTTTCTCAACATGGGTAGAGGCCCATATGAGTTCTTTGCTTCGGAATATTGTAGTGTACGATGTACCGTAACTTTTCATTTGTTGGCCAGCTTTTACGTTATCTGAGCGAAGCTTAGTTCTATAGCTTCCTGATCAAGCAACTTCTCCTACACGGTATATATGTCGAAGATATGCCGAAGTGATCGAGTAACACTTGCTCTGCTATGTACTTGAACCGTTCGAAGGTCAAATCGTATAAAATTTATTAGTTTTAATATCGTAATTTCTTTTTTTAGAAGTAAAAGGGAGCAGCAAACACAAATGCTATTTGAGAAAATCCTACAAATAGAAAGTCAAAGCAATATGTCATAAAAAATATACTACAAAAAGTTCATTGATACCATTGATATTAACATCGTTATTTTTAAATATGTCAATAAATTATACAATTGCTTCGTATAATTATTTTTAAACGTAAAATATGAAATTCTAATAATCTATTTAGATAATTTATGAGATCAATTTCATAATCTTGCCTTTCAAATAAACTTCGGTATCTATTCAAAATACAGGTCTCTATTAATTTGTCAGGTTGATAAAGATTGATTTTAAACGTACGTGGCATTGATTGAGCGGAAATCCATTAAACCGTACCCCTTTTTAAATAAAACTTGTCAATACACTATTCTACTGAACTGAAAATAAGAAAATTGTAATAAATTACTAATTTCCAGTTTGAGGCGATCGGTGATTTGCATTATTTCGTAAAACCAACAACTTATAGTATTACAGCAACAAAAAACATTTGATTAATTTTCTAAATATGTCGTTTGAAAGAGTTGAGTTATATACTAATTGTTGTATCATATATTGCACGTTTATATTCATTATGTCCAATATATTTTTTAACTTCTTCGTGAAACATAGAAAGTAGAAGTATACTCTATATACCAATATAAAGTATATTCTCTCCTACCAATATGAAGTTTATTTCTCTTCTAAAGTATGGCAAGGAAATTCCATTCATGAGTTTCTTTTTTATTTTACTACTTTATTGCTGCTTCCAATATTTTAACAGCATCAGACTTTTCTTTTAAAACATTGTCGAGCGCTAAACCATATATATTTTCTTCTCATATTTAATTTAGTTGTAAACGAATCAAGTTATTTCTAATATTGAAATCTACGCTATGATTAATGTTTCGTTGTTACAAATTATAGCGGAATTATTTTCTGTAAAAAGGAAGTCTTACTGCCGCTAACGCAAGACAATGAATAAGTTAGTAAAGTAATAGTTAGATTCAAAATCGTAATATAAAATTTTTTATTTTCTAGACTATTTTCCCTGAAGATAACATAACGTTAAATTCTAAAAACGTTTATTATACTTAACTGCATGTATCAAATTGCAAACATATGTAAACTTGAAATCCGATTTGATCCAATTACACAGCCGAAAATAAAATAATTGTAAAAGTTAGTTTAAGGTTACAAGTAATGTTTCTTGAAATAGAAATATGAATATACATGTAGATTCTATTTAAAATTTATTACGATAAAAGAATATTTTGTATGCAAAGATTCTATATATAACATAAGCTTTCTTACTAACGTTTCTTTTTCAACTTCATTAGATACTTCAAGAGATGGTGTTCACTCAACAGGGAAGCATTTCCTTCGAAGAATTTATACGTTTCGCTTCGAGAATTGCGGAATTCTCGTCAACATTCTCGTTTCATTTTAATGTTTAATTATGCTCATATTATGGTAATTATTTCTGTAACTTTGATATGCATATTGGAGCAAATGTACGACTTTGTACTCCAAATTCATGTGCATGCATATCATTACATAATTAAGTAATAATTATATAATTTTCTCAAAAAGGCATTTCCACAAGTTAATTCTATTCGAATGGAATTATCGACTATTTCGTACGGAAAAAGACACGCATAGATGTGCTTTGCAATGAATTTCACATAATATATTCAATTGTATGTTGCTTTACAACTGAAAAATGTTATTATTCATGGTTACCATTATATTATTGTACATGTTAATACAAATTTATAGCACTGTCGGGGGTATGCTTTTAAATACGCATAATTATCGATTTGGTAACCTTAGCGATATAATTAATGTTTCAATTATTAGATCGTATCTCTTACACAGAAATTTTCGATATCCTAAACGAAAATTTTATTATATACAGGTCGATATACTTATTGTCATTTATTCAATAAGAAGAGTTCATTTCTTAGAAGGATACGTAGAATAATAATGGTATCGATTGCATTAAATTGATGGAAAATAAATGGCTTATCGGTATTTACATTTTTAATTCATTATCAAAATATACAATCTTACTTATTATTAATTTTTTTAGTAAATAATCACGGTTATCAACTATTTATGACACTACTTTAACATTTTTTTTTTTTAAATATCTATAAATTTATCGGAGCGTTCTACCTTATAAAGTTATTTAATTTTCTCCAAAATATAACAACAGATGAGGCAGACAAACATAAACAAATTCATATTTCAACTTTATAGCATTTACAGCGATATATATATGTATTATATGTTTGTATATAAATACAAACAAATAATAAAGATAATTAGGAACGATAGACAATTGACATTATAATCACATGTTCTAAACAGCGATTTATTTCCCACCAATCCAATATAACAAAAAAATCACATATTATCGATAGATATAATATTATAAAGGAATTTATGATATGTATGTATAAGGATGAGAGAGGGGGTGAGAGAGACAGAGAGACAGAGAGAGAGAGAGAGAGAGAGAGAATTTGTTGCGGAACAGAGCAGGCAAGTATTGTAGAAATTTGTAGATTTGGTTGTCCTGTAACCTCATAGGGGAATCAGTAAATTAAGCTGCTACTAAAAAGAGATTCAATCTTTTTCTAACAATTAAATATACATACAATATTTAGCAAAAGAATATTTTTTCCAAGTACGAAATAAATACTTATTTCACATTTGAAAGAAATATTTTCCGAGTGTACAAGGAATACCTGTTTTGTATTATGTAGAAATTATTTTTTTAGAAATATGAAACCAACGAAGTTGTTTAATATTAGAAAAAAATATTTTTCTCGAGGATATAAAACATACCTATTTTTTATTACAAAAATATATTTTTTCCAAATATACATACAAGAAATAATCATTTTATATTAAAACTAAAATATTTTCCACTCTCCTTTACATATTGGGTAAATTCTACCCTCTTTTTTGTTAACGATACTATATCTCATTAAAAAATTAATTTTATTTTTCACCAAAAGAATTATTTTTCTAAAAAAATTTATTTGAAATTTCTTCTAATTCATTCTATCGTTTCACTCGTGGTTTACCCGACTGTCCTTAAAAATTCATACTTAATAAATAATAATACTCGTAAGAAATGGTTCATGGTCAAGTTAAGTTACACACACTTCCATCGGCAGTAAAAAAAATCTCATCGTTAAGGAAATCTGTTTTAATGCAGTAAAATCATTACCAGAGTATATTTGAAAAAAAGGTTTAACAAATAAAAAAAATATATATATATATTTAAATGAAATAAAGTTCTTATATTTTAAATATATATAGTAGGTATATTGAGCTAGATATACATATATTCTAAATACTTCCAATTTTATAATTTCTAAAATTATTCATCCTGAATAATAAATTTTGTTATATTTCAAATAATTTACCTAAATATCTCATTTCTTTTAATTTTATACAATGTTTAATTTACTTTTAGATTATTTTCCGAGTAATACCTTGGCTTATAGCAGCATTAACACGTATAATAAGCTATCGCTTATAAGCAATACAAGCGGATTTATTATATATCCCAGAAAGAGATAAATCTGGAATGTATGGTGTCTGCATCCTCCTTTCGTAAGTGAGAGGTAAAACTATTGGCATTTTGTGTTTGACATAATTCGTTGGATATTTTAAGAAATATGACGTCGTCATTCCTGGTGCACATTGATACATGTAGGTATCGGGTTTGAAGAAAGTTAAAGGATGAAAGCTACCGGTGCGATCTTTATATTGACTGCGATGAATTTGTACTCCCTGTAAGTAACATGTTTATTATTATGTAGATATAGTAGTTACAAGCGATGCTAGACCAAGATCCTTTGATTAGAAATAAATTAATGTAAGCCATTGGAATATTTACTCCAGGCTTGGACATTATTCAAATACATTCTAATAACTGTTAAGATTATAAATTATCTCATCTGGTTACATGTTATTTGAAAAAATCATACAATTAGTTTATTTGTTCGGACAAATGTCTTTTCTTTAGATTACTTCGTTACTTGGATTTCAAATGACACAATTTCTCGTTTTAGTTTTCGTTTGATCAGATGTTTATTCAAAGAATTTCTCAAATACTCTCTAATTCTATCATTGCAGAATCGTCAACTGCGTCAGAAATACAGATTTTCGTATAATGTCGTACGATCATACAAGTTCGGAACATATACTATTGAAGAGGATTTCGTATTCTGCTGTTGAAACATGTAGACATTATGATGTAAAGTGTTCCGTAAAGTTTACAATCACTGTCAATGTACGTTTTCGCACTGACAAGTTGTTACGCGAAAAGAAATACAGACGAAATTTCTCTTACATTTTATTGAGTTAAATTGTAGAATTACTGAATCACAAGCTACTTAATGCCTTTCGACTAGTTATTCCGAATTCGGAAATAGCTGATTCGAAAATGGTTCAAGGAGATCAATCGAGTATTCTTAATCAAAGCTGCATCATAACAATCTACCATCGCTAGATAGGCAGAGAGATAGCTCGACTAACCAACTGACTAACCATATCAACATTGGTAAGAAACGTAAGATAGAAGCAGAGAGTAACATAAACGCAATCATAAACGAACAAAAAGAATATTACTACTTCAAATAGATTCGCAATATTATATTCTATCGGAGACTCTATAGAAGGTATTGTAACGTCAATAAGACAAGAACCGCAAAAAGATCCTCTTCTTTACCAATCTTACTTGACGATGTTAGCGATATACAAGCAACAATGAATAGTCTCTCAAGTGTTGTAAATAAACAAAAATATAAACTAAAAGTTAACAACAACGACGTAAGAATTTTGCCGCTTAATTCCGATGCTTATAGGAAATTAACAAAGTTTATTGAACTCCGGAAATATGGTAATGGAGTAATTAATATTAGCAACATAGGCCACGGTACAACAAAAAATCCACTATCCTTATTTTTTATCAACTTGAAACAAAAACCTAACAATCAAGCTGTATACAACATCAACCGATTAATGAATTCTGTAGTAAAAATTGAGCTACTTCAGAAGGAAAGGCACGTGGTTCGGTGTAAAAGATGTCAAAGATATGGGCATGTACACAGATATTGCGATTATAATTATCGCTTCGTTGAATGTGCAAGTGCAACAGCACAGTGCACGAAATCAGTAAAAGTTCCTGCAAAACGCATTCATTGCGAAAAAGAGCATCCTGCAAATTACAAGGGCTGTCCACCCTACGAGGAACTGTAAAAGAATAGGTTTCTTAAACCTGAAATTATCTCTTAAATGATCTCCTATGCTCAGGAACAGTAAAACAAAATAAAGGTATATGATAGCACTATACAAAATAGCACGTATAACCCAAAAAACGATAAACTATATGAAATTAGCATCTTGTTGCCATTATTAAAAATGGTCGTAGGTAGACAAGTTAAGTAGCAACGTACCAAAATGGAACCCTTACGCATAGCTCTTTGGAACGGCAACAGTCCAGTATATGAGTATAAAAACGAACTGGAATTCTTCTTATATAATCAAGGAATAAAGGTAATGCTGATGTTTGAAACGCGTATTACCAGAAAAAAACACTTGAAAATAAATGAGTATAAAATATGTCACACACAACATTCGAGCAGCAGGGGTCATGCTGGCACTACAATTATTATCAAATCCAACGTGATAAAGTATAAGCTTCCATTGTATTATACAAAACGAACTATCTTCGAGCAACGAGCGTAGCGATAGAAGATCGTATAGCCCAATTACTGTGTCAGTAGTCTACCGTCCATCCAAGTATACTATCTCCAAAGAAGATTCTGATAATATCTTCGTTAGCTTCGATAATAAATTCATCGTGAGAGGGGAGTTCAGTGCTAAGCGTACCCAATGGGGCAGCTGAATCATCACAAGTGGCAAGAGTATATTTAAAAGCGTCAAATCAAACAGGCTGAATTATCTCAATACAAACGAACCAACATACTGGCCAACCGATACGAGTAAAGTGCCTGATCTATTAAACTATTTTAGAATCAAGGACATCTATATACGAAGATATACCCAAGTTAGCTCTTCTCTCGAACTCTTCTCAGATCATTCATCCGTTGTAGCAACAATTCACTCAACGATTATCGAAGACCGACCAAACTGTTCGCAACAAAGTTATAAATTGCCTTCAACCTCTCAACATCGGCCGTAATATCGCTAGGAACAGGCAAAGACATTTATGCAGCTGTGGAACGTTTAAATAACAACATAATGAATGCGATCCGTTCTACTGAATCAAGAGTACGGAAGCAAACACGAGTACCCGTATTTCATAAAGAGGAAAACGTAGAAACTCGTAAGCTTAAAACAATATGGCAAAGGAGTAAAGAGCAGTGAAGTTAACGTAGGGTGAACAAAATAACGGAAAAATTGACAAAATTTCTTTGAAACTATAAAAATTAAAACTAAAGAAAATCCCCCCCCCCCCGCGGCAAACTCTAACTAATTACTCCGAATAGCATCCAATCCAAAAAAAAAAAAAAATCGTTCTCAAACTTTCTCTATCCAGTTTCATGTCCTTTTCCTTTTATTCTATTTTCAAAGATTTTTTCTTTGCTTTCGCGTAGATTTAGAAATACGCACACGCCCTGTAGTTTCACGCAAATGCAAATGGATTCTATCTCCTTTCAGATTTTACTTCCGCTGCTTTTATCTTTGTCTATTTTTAATTCCATCCTCTTTTCCTAAATCCTATTTAAACTAAATAAATTTTTCCTAAACTTAGACTTATCCTCTCCACTGGAGAATATATGTCGGATTATAGCACAGTTGAGTTCATTGTTGTAGATAATTTTACGTCATTATTACTAAAATTAAAAATAAATCAATATAAAGGCAATCAGTTAAAATCACTAGTAAGTAGTATTGCAAATAAACACTTTAGACTCGCACAATTTCATAAATGCGTCAGAAATTAAGTACTGTAATTAAAGACTGTAATGAAGAATTGCGGTAGAACTCCGTTTATACCTATATACTCTATTTATTTAAATTCATAAGTAGTAGAGAAAACGAATTAATTCCTAGTATATGCATTTCAGTTATATGAACTGCTTGTTTCCTGTCACTTTCGTATAGACGTAATTTTACTATCATCTTACTGTATTTCTGGCTTTTAAATGTAACTATAATAAAATAAACAAGGAGTTAAGCAGATTGTGAAAAACATTATAAAGAAGATTTAAAAAAGCACCGAGCTGATTAAAAAGAAAATGTAATTAATTGCGAAATTTCTTCTTCGAAAAAATGAAATGCAAATAAAGTGAAAAAGGAAATTTAGAGTATTACTTTAAATAGGTCATCAACTTCCTTCATACGCGTATTGTCGATTGTTGAAATATCATTTGGAAGTACGGTTAACTCGCGATTTATTTTGCGTCGCACTGTATCTGCGACAATATCAGGTCGTGGACTGTACGGAGTCTTTTGCATTCCCCACTCGTATGGTAGCATCTACAAACAATATACATGTAAATACGTATAATACTTAATACCTTAAACAATATCAAACTTGTAAAATATAGAATGTAACGTTTTAACCGTTAACGCTGCGACTTTTAATTGTGAATATTGACCGACGACTCTAACTTATCCTCATCATACTTCGACTTCGACTGACTAAGTGTCAGATTTTAAATGCTACAATGACGTGTAAATAATAATATTAAAGTCGTTCAAAATAATCTTTATTTATCTCAGAAGTAATATAATTTTCATTACAATATTTATATTAATTACAATTGAGTAATGTGTGGAATTTTTTAAAACTTTTATTGGGATGCAAACCGGGTTTTCGTTCACAGGTCTCACAGTAGAAATTATTTGTTTTTTACCTATTTTAACTATTTGTTGTTTATTACTTCATTTTGATGAACAAAGAAGACGCTTTCCCTTTTTCCCTTTCGGCATTAGTAAGACATAATTGAAAGTATTGAATAGGTTCGCATAAATTGCATACTGCGGGCCAGGAGTTTTTGTACCAGTCGAAAATTCAAATTTATTACGACCGTTCGCGGAGAGACGCGGTCGCGAGGAAAACGCGTCAGCGAGTGGCGTAAATTCTTGCTACGATTCCGATAATCGACTCCGCGAATTAGTCGTTCCCCTGTTTCGATTAAGATAACAGAGGTAGTTCAAATGAGTTTAACACTAAATTAATACGGTTAATATAAACTTGTATATTTAAAAATATTTAATATTATAACGAGCACGTCACAAATTATTTAACGATGAATACAATTAGTTCGTTACAATAATTCGACCTGACTTTATGATATTTCTCGATGTGTTGGTTAGACTAAGCGACCTGTATTTTATTCGCTTGAACCTCTCGATGCATTCCGTTTGAATCCTCAAATGATACTGATTGCCCCTTCGATTTTTTCTTTATCTTCTCTGGGAGACAACCCCCACTACGCTCGGGTCACGCCACCGTTCTCGCCTATGATCACGTATGCCACCTTCTTTGTGTAGATGAAGCAACGGACCGAAGGCCAATCGACGTTTCTAAAACTCTTGATGACGACTATGCGCTGTAGCTACATTGTATATATTTCGCCGGTCCTATAAGACAATCTGTCTGCGATACTGCAGTACCACGAGCGACGGTTAGGGACACGGCCTATCGTAAGCCTCGTGGCGTAACAAAATTGTTGTGGAATGATATCTTCGTTAAAAATTTCCTGCCAATCAGAAGCTCTTACGTTACAAATACTCTTAGTTAGATTCTCTTCCTGTGGTTCTCTATTATCTGCACTTTCGTCACTCGATGAAAGTTTTCTTATTTCTTTTTTTCTTCCAGGAGCATGAATATCGCTATTACTCCTGTCACTATAACTGATTTCTAAGTCAACATCATTATAGATGCGAAAATCAAAATTGTCATCGTCATTATATATATTTTCCTCACAAAGATGATTCATTATTTTCTCGATATAATTAAAATAGATGGGTTTAAAATAAAACAGGTTCAGCTTTGACTGCCTTTACCGATCGCTTGTAACTGACTGAGGAGTATTATTTTCTATTTATAAACATTTACCGATATCGATTCAAAAATACATTTGGAATAGAGCGCCGCCTATTAGTGGTGCCTGAGAGGCACACTTGGAGTAAAACGCCGCACATCCGGTGGTGCTTGAGAAACACTCTTGGAGCGTTAAGAGTTAATAAAATGTATGAGAGGAATTTGCTATATCAACATATAATAATTTCTTTCATTGTTATATTTACAAACGAGGGAAAGAAAGCAAAGTTTAAAATATTCTACTTTTGAAAATGTAACACTTTATTGCAATTATTACATACCACTTTTAAGTGTTTCTCTTTCTCAACATAATAAGTCACCGTTCATATTGCACATAATCGCGTTATAATAAACATTCGTTAAACTAATAAAACGGTAACAGATAGTTAAACATTTACAAATGATATGAGTTATCATCGCGTAGAGATTAATAAGTCAGAGGTGCAAAATAGCGCTCGTTTCTTGCGCTTGAACTAAAAATGTTGGAAACAAGCTTACCGAGAATTTCGATAACGTTTCGTTTCTATAATTCTGGAAATAACCAATGCTTCCACCTTCGTATAAGGAAAGACCCAACTTTGTCGGAGGATAAGCACCCATAAAAGCAGGCATTAGCGAAGGTGGGTAAAACATGGCCTGAGTTTCCGACATTTTCTTGTTACTCACCACCATCCCGAATTGTTTATCGTTTGCCGTAACTGAAGGAAAATTTTACATTTTATACCTTAATATAATTCTTGAAAAGGTTATCAGTCTGGTTATGTTTATCACGAACAAATGAACGAACATGTCCAGTTTCCTGTATAATCAAGTAAGTAAGTATATATTAAGGAAATGAAAAATAATCAAAAGATATCTAACTAGACCTTTTATTTTACTTAATTAAAATATATTTAAATAAAGGAGAAATCTTTTACTTGCTATCAAATCTAACGTAAGTGCAAGTGTTATTTTATAATATTACTTTAATTCCATAAATAAGGAATCTGAAGTTGTTACAACTACATAAATATTCATATCCTATATTCAATTACGAAACTTACTGTAATTTGATATAATTGTAATTATAACTTTCTTCGTTAATTATTTTCTTAAATATTTCACTTAGATTTAGGGAAAGATTTTAAGTTCAGTATAAATCTATGGATCTGAGTACAAAAATTTATTGCAAATGTACTTCGTTGTTTTATCTATTGTTAATATATGCAGAAGAATTAAGCTAGATTAAACGAGATTGATATTGTACTTATCGCAATCAATCTTGACGAACTTGTGTAGTTATTAGGTACAATAAAAGCTCTATAATAATTGCTTGGTTACTAATGCGAGACTTTACCAGAAAAATAAGCTGTTAATTACACAGTACGAACAATTATCAACCCATATCATCCGAAGTCCTTCATTAGATTAATTCGATCACATTCTTAAAGACATCACTGCCATGTCACATGGTGCGGCAGTTCCGGCCACAATGTTTTCCGTTTTATCTCATGTCAGTAATGTCGGAGTATGACGCAGGATATTTTTCTCTATTTTGTCGGGTGTGATAATTCACTACAACAGTTTAACGGTAAAAATATAATGGCGGAAATATATTTTATAATAAAGAAATACATACTAAAATGTATACAGTAACTATTGTTCACTGGTCTCCTCAATTTTCGAGCTAAGAATGTGCAGCTAATTATCCCTGTGTCCTCTGGTTCGAGGACAATACTATATATATATATATATATATATATATATATATATATATATATATATATATATATATATATATATATATATATATATATATATATATATATATATATATATATATATATAAGCAATTGACACAAAATCTTTTGTATCAATCATACCAATTTCAAGAATTCCGTCTCTCCTAGTCACTTACCTCTGTTTACCTTAACCGACTCTTCTCACGAAATAGAGTATAGCTTTTGTTTATAACCTTCCCTGTAAAACTTTTATAAACCGCATTTCACACACACACACACACACACATTATGTATAATATAAATTTACCCCGAACTGAAGATTATGATTGTAGAAAACAGATTCACAAAATTTTGAAATCAAACCACGGATAATTGTTACTAATAATTGTTATAATTGTTATAATTGAGAACTTCTGATCGTTTCAAGATTTGTAAGATAGTAATAAATTAATGGAATTTAATTATTTTATAATACTGTTTTGTGTACTCATTAGCTGCAGTATTGCTGATTTACAATCTACTGATATTTGCAGATATTGAAATCGTTGCGTTTTCAAATTTGATTATTTTTTTAATGTGGACGAAATTGCAATATATCACGAATTTCATGATACATAACATATTTAGTCTATAAATAATATACGATCATTTAATACTAACTTGTTGTATGGCACGGTATTTGATAGATTGCCATAAATACCTGTCATAATCAATTATACTCATTGATAAGAATAACGTATTTGAAAGATCCAGATGAAAAGAGATATTACGAAAATAATCTGTGACACTGTAGCCATAGTGTCACGTTTCTGACAACGTTCTCAGGCTTTTTAATCGTACAACCTGTTTTTAAAAAATTAGGAAGCTTTCAAAATGCCACATTTTTATTGAAGTTATTAAATTTAGATTTAGTTAGACAATATTCATATTTTACAGTAGAAACTGCCTGTTATATTTATCATCTCATAATCTGTTTAGTTTTTTTCAAAACGGTGCTTAGTTAAAAAATGATTGACCTATCTATATTTATATAATTTCTATAATGGGCATATCATATTAGAGTATTACGTGCAACTGTAAATAGTTTTATCTTTATTAAATGGTGAATTTTTAAATATCTTAACTAATCTTTATCTTCCTAGCTCCTACTAATCTTTATAGCTGTCATCGTTGATCGTAGAATTTACTCGCTGAACACCGAAAATTTCGCTGAGTATCTTAGCAGATGATATATCATGCACGCGATAAAGAATAAATTGTATCAGCGGCATAACGCCATGGATATTTTATCTGAGATTTTTCACCAAATTTTTTATAAGATATAACAAAAGATATCAAGCAGTAAGGCTGTAAACTATGTTTAAGTAAATAACTACTTAAATAATGGAGGTAAGAGGCTATAACTTTGTCAAGATGCTTTTCCGAGGAAGCTCTTTCGATTGATGTATTACAAGTTAAATTTGGTACAGCAGCACTTTTATTACGCTTATTCAGCTGGGCCCTTTGCATGGTCGCACTTTTACGCAGGGTATCCCAGTATTGGCGATACAAATAAGGTAAGCGCTTCTACATGAAACAATAAGTCGAGAATGCAGAATAAATCTTTTTCGTTCCAAGTTTCGTTTCTGAGACAATCGAGTTTGAAGATTTTTCAAGTATACTTAAACTTAGCTGGTTCCAGACTGGATAGGAGCGAATAATCGACAAGAGATTATTCTGCGTGTAACAATAAGTCGAAATTTTCTCCGAAGAGATGTGAAATTCGAAAATTGATAATGACTTTTAAAATAAGCCCTTAAACGGAAAAATTGTATTCTTTATTTTTCACTTATATTCTTTATCTTTCAACCTTCTGTTGGTTGTATATTCATACCCAATCAGTAATTGGCCGTGCTCACATGTACCGAACAAATTTTCAAATTTGATTTTCTCGAAAACGGTGCCTCAAGCGAAATTAATTTATTTTATGTTTGCAACTTGTTTCTCTCGTGTAGAATCACCTCCACATCATTTGTACCATCAGTACGATGACTTTCTATATAATCATATCCATAACATTTTTATTCGGTATAAACTATTTTGCTACGTGATGCTTTTTTTATTTTTTAAATTATTTTTCTACGTTGAGTTCACTCGTACGTTCATTGATTTGTATGCACCTACGTACCCAATGTCTTTCTCTGTTTGTATTATGTCCGTTACTACGAAGAAATTTTCTATTATTATACATATTATTATATTACTATACACATACATTTCTTCAATATTATCTTCTTTTTCTAATACGTACGTTGCTAATTTTATATCGATATCGATATCTTTATTGTGCAAGTAGCATGTGCATCCGTACAGATCGTTATTGATCTACTGTATTGTTAAACGAACGACAGTTTTTATTCTTTCGAGATGAATATTTCTTTTAACAATGAAAATTATAATATGATTGTACGGATTATAATACATTCAAATTTGGAAAAATAAAAATCAAGCAGGATTTTTAAAATGGGACGTGTATAGTTCTACTTATAACAAGATTCTATATTCTACTGATTCTCAGTGATGCTAAGAAAATTCTAACAATTTAACAGGCTCCCGAAAGTTATACGCACATGTGGACAATTTGTATTATTTTATGTACATTTACCTCTGCAACTATCCAATTCTTCCCTCGAAGCGTAATCATACGTTGCTTCACTTGAGATACGGAAGCATTTTTAATCTCCAGATCGTTAAGCATGTGGATATTAAGTTGTCAGATTGCGATGACTTATCCCTCCTCTTTCATTTATTTGGACCGTCGATTGTCTACAGTTATAAGTTATAAATTTTATTGCGTCTGTGATAAATTGGTAGTATCTTTCGCTCAAGCGAGTCTACCACTGCTCTTCAACTATTATATAAAAACAAACTAATAATTTTCCTTACACATCATTTTAAGAATTGGTCCTATATCATATAAAAAATGATTCGTATAAAAGTATACGTAGAAATATTTTTGTTCCTAACTCTGGTCGTGCAGTCAACAAAAGCAAATTATGAGTTGGAGTCACTTCAAATTGTGAGTACTTAAACATATTTTTTGGATAAAATTGAATTACGGGAAGTATTAGTAAAATAAGTTTAACATAATAATATCTAATCAAGGAAATTGCGTATGTATTTGTTTTAACACTGTTAAATTTTACTTACAAATTTCTTATTCTAAGAATTCCAATTTCAATATAACTTGTCAACCATGCATTTACATTATGCATGTAGTGTATCTGTTCTAAATGTCTACATATGTTTATTATTTTTGTAAGTATAAAAAATGCGAAAAAATATTTCGGATGAATGTTATTTTATTTCGTGCGGGAAGCTTAATCATTTTTTCAAGTGGAATTATACATTCTTTATACTCTATTCGATGAATTTTTAACTCCTAAAAAAATGTATTTAGGTACTTTAATTCGAATAATGATTGGTTTAAAAGATTTAAACATTTAAACATACAAGCAACTGCGTTGTTCTTCCTTGTTTTTTATACAACAAGTTTTATAAGACAAGAAGTTAAAATGAAATAGCTCTCAAACTGCCCATTTTTCGGCCCAACAACTTTAATGGCTTTTTCCTAGAGAATTAAAAAGTGCATCGAATGGTATATACAAAAATATGTAGTTTCATCTTAAAAAGTTACTTTGGAAATAAGAATACAAGAAAGATCAAAATATTCTATTACGTTTTCCCTATGAAGTCAAACAAGTTTCGTCTTTCAACTTTCATCTGAAACATTTTTTAATTTTTTCGCATTTCTGGTACTTATAAAAAGTACACATTTAAAACGGGCATACTGTACATATACGTGATTTACATAGTAATATAAGGAGATCTTGAACTGTTTGATATACTTTGAAATGATTTTCCTTTGCATTATGATTTCTTTCTGATGAGCTTTCAAAGAAACTCATTTGCATTTATTGCGCTCGTGTTTCTATCGAGACACCTACATCGTGTTAATCTTAAATTGTTTAAATAATTGCACCATACAATACAATATAATTGTAATTTTTATGTCGACTTCGGGAAAGTAGGAAGGTATCTCAATTCGAAATATCTTTTATAGCTTTTTTATGTGTGTTTGCTAATTTCTGCGAAACAAATTAACGGATCGAGATGATTCCTCTTGCATCTTGTAGGATATATTCTCCCGTTGAACCCGTTACAATTATCAATTAATATTGTGAATCAATATTTGCTATGTCGGATGAAATATGCTTGATACGTATAAACAAGGATTATCTTTAGGAAATATAAATGTTTTAATTCATGTAGTTCAATCCTTTCACTTACATCCAATGCGTTTCCGGGTCCTCTCCCCCCTGCCCCTCTCTTTGTTATCAGACATAATATAGCAAACAGTTACATGTTTTTAATAAAAGTGAAAATTAATATACAAAAATACTTCATGCTAATACATTTAGTACTCATTTCAATAATCCTTTTTAACTATTTTTAGGTATTTAGACATGGCGATCGAACACCAAATGAAGAAGAATTATATCCTACATTAGCCTATAATCCTATTTACGAATCGCTTGGTTACGGCCAATTAACTGAGGTAAGTACACGTTATGTCATAATGATGTATAAAATGACTTTAAAATAAAGTATAGTAATAGTAATGAACTTTTCGCGTACAATTGTGCCGAACAATTCTTTCTCCTACACATTTTTATCGTGTTATCGAAATGAACATGAACACTTTGAAGAAAATGCAAAATTAATATTCCACTGTATCATTTTATTGTCTTCTAATCTAATCTTCATATGTAATCTAAAGCAAAGCTTAGATATCGAAGAGATTTTAGATAAGATTCAAGGGATTACTAAATATTATTAAACGTAACGAAAACAGGCGGTTTTTTTTATTGATCGTACATCTCATAACTACATTGGTAGCAATTTACTACTTGGAAATATTTATACAACTTAGAGTCTCCGTTCAAGAACAGAAAGTCCTTTAATCTTTATATATTTTATTAACTCGCATTACTTCGCATCTCTTTAAATAAATTGCAAGGATTAGAAGCAAAATTAGCCTTGGTATAAAGCCCTACTATGTAATATATTTTTATTCTGTTTGTTTTCATCTAGATTGGGAAACTGAGAGAATTTCGTCTTGGCGCAATGTTGAGAAGACGATATAGTACATTTCTGGGTGGTAGTCATAAATATGGTAGCGTTTTCGCCTACAGTTCAGACGTTGAGCGAACAAAAATGTCTCTGCAGCTAGTCTTGGCCGGTCTGTATCCTCCTACACTGAGCGAGGAAGGCCGAATACTGTTATCTCCAATAGCAGCGAATTACTTGCCGACGATTATAGACAATCTACTGTTCCCAGTAAGATGTCCAGCGTAAGTATGTAAATCAATTTAAACACATCGTTATTCTCGTTCTTGTGCCTATCACAATGTAGAATTATACATTGATTTATTATAATACCTATGAAGAAATAATATTACAACGAACAGAAAAACAATGTGACAAAATGTTATACATGTAACTGACATAAAGGGATGAATATTATGACCCTTTTGGTTGGTGAAGGGATGGCGCAAGTTGCAAGGTCATTTCTATCTTTCTAAATAGAATGCGATGGTTTTTTAAATCCTGGCGTGGCAGCAGGTGTTGAGACCACTTCAGCATGCTCTCACTCAAGATCATCGAAAGTCATCGAATGTGGCAGATGTGTGTTTTTAATAAAATTTAAGTCTCATGTTTAATTACATCTTTGCTGTATATCAAATTTTTGTCTACATTAGTCATGGAGAAATTTTCAGGGGATAGATTTCATGCATGATTTTCTTTCTAAAATTAACTTTATTAATGTTATATTATATTCTTTAAAATGTATGTAGTATCGCGGGCACAAGGCCTAGGGTTTAGCGAGTAAACCGCATACAGTGTCGCGAGAGCCGAGGCGCCGTTTTTTTCCCCTCTTTTTTTATTTAGTAGTCAATTTACAAGCAATTCTCATTGAGAATTTTAAGTAACTTCATTTGGCGTGGTACAGTAACTTGAATTATATTATATAATATATTTTATAATATATAATAGATGTATCTAGTTGAATTTAGTGCTTAATCTAAAGGGTATTTTCTTTTTAGTCAGCGGGTCTGATCCGTCGTGTCAAGTAGTTGGGTGACTAATGGGTTGTGGTGGTTGTTGACTCTTATGTTGTATCTGCTTTTGAACTTGTATATCTCTTCTTTGATTGTAGGTATCTTAAGGTCTCTATGTATTACTTCGTTGGTGACATACCAGGGTGCGTTAATAAGGACCTTAGTGTTTTTGATTGGAAGTGTTGGAGAATTTCAATGTTGGAATTGCTTGCTGTACCCCATGTACTTGGATTCCGTAGATCCAGACAGGTTTTATTACGGTCTTATATAGGGTGATTTTGTTCTGTGTGCTTAGGTTGGAGCGTCGGCCAGTGAGCCAATAAAATTTTTTAAGTTTCTCTTTGAGTTGTTTCGTCTGTGATGTGCTTTTTTCAAGTTATACTCCTGTCCAGGGTCATGCACAGGAATCTGACTGTGACCATTGCTAGGAATTGTTGTATTGTTAATGGTGACCTGAGGCAATAGATTCATAGCTGGATGTGACTATAACGCCAAACATACCAAATGGGGCAGCAGACTGGTCACAGCAAGAGGCAAATATCCCTTAAATAGCATAATCACCAACAATCTCAACTACCTCACCACATATGAATCCACATATTGGCCCACTGATACTAACAAAATACTTGACTTCTTTATAACTAAAAATATCTCGCCAAGATATGTCTAAATGAACTCCTCGGCGGATCTCTCTTCTGATCATTCTCCCGTGATAGCAACAGTCAGTTCAACAATTATAGAGAATTCACCTAATGGATTTATTCGTAACCAACTCACTAACTGGGAGCTCTTTAGAGAAGTCTTTAATCGCTCAACTTCAGCCTTAAGTACTCTAAAAACTATTGAAGATATCGAAACAGCTACGGAATACTTGAACACAAGCATAATAAACGCTATCCACTCCTCCACACCTACTAAGACTTCTATCAGCAAACGTGAATATCCCCATTACATATTAAAAAAATAGCTGAAAAACGTAGACTAAGAAGAGTATGGCAGACCCATAGAACACCGGATGACAAACGTAAACTAAACAACGCAACCAGGAAGTTAACCAAAATCATCAAAAATTATAAAAACGCCTGCTTTCAAAAATATCTTGCCAATTTGTCCCCCACAGCTGACTCCAACTACCCACTATGGAAGGCTTCTAGGAAACTCACGCGCCTCCCACTAATCATCCCTGCAACCCGCCGTCCGCAAGGTGGATGGGCACGTAGCCCTATAGAAAAAGCCAACCTGTTTGCCCATTATTTATCTAACGTTTTTAAACCCCATTCCTCCAAATCTGCCGTGGATATTACTGAATACCTGCATGCTCCCTTCCAAATGTCTCCTCCCATTGAACCCTTCACTTCTACAGAAATCATAGAAATAATCCGTCGCCTAAATCCCAGGAAAACAGCTGGACATGACCTAATTTGCAACAAAGCAATCAAGGAACTTCCCGCAAAAGGGATTGCACTCATCAGCTCAATCTTTAACGCAATCCTTCACCTTGAATACCATCCCAAGGCCTGGAAAATTTCACTGATTATTCTCATCCCTAAACCCGGAAAACCAATATACGAAACCAGCTCCTATCGCCCAATCAGCCTTCTACCTACCTTATCAAAATTATTAGAGAAGAGGCTAACGAATCAACTCCTCCCACTCCTAAAGGACTTGAAAACACTGCCAGATCACCAATTCGGTTTTCGGAAACAACACTCAACAATAGAGCATATCCATCGCATA
>CM026195.1:3559355-3576884 GCA_014825925.1 Bombus breviceps | reverse complement strand
TAAGATTTCGTTGACGAGTTTACGCATTTGTTCTATTGTGGAGTGTTTATTCCTGAATCCAAATTGATCGTCCGGTATTAGTTTTTCTTTTGCTATTGTTGGTTTTAGGCGGTTATATATTATTTTTTCTAGCAATTTGGAAAACGCAGGTAGTAATGATATTGGTCTGTAGGATGCAGTTAGATGTGGATTTTTGTTTGGCTTGGCTTAACATTACGATCTGTGCTATTTTCCATAGTGTAGGAAAGTATTGTATTCTTAGAATTGCGTTGAATATTATCGTTGTTAGTCCTATTGCCTTTGGGGGAAGATTTTTTAAGATTTTTCCATTGATCAAGTCAAATCCTGGTGCTTTACTTGTCTTTGTTGCCTTAATTAAGTTTGTCATTTCTTGCGCTGTTGTGCTGAGCATGGTACAGCGTTTGTCAGTTGAGTTGCTGGCATCTACTTCTTCATGTGTCTGCCATCTGGAGTGCTGTTATTGATTTCGTACGGTGAAAATGTATCTTGTAGGTGCTTCGAAAATTCGAAAATTCTTCTGCCTGCTCTTTGTCGCTTCTGTGTTGTCCATTTTCCTGATTGCTGAGATTGATTTTATTCTTTTCTTAACTTTGTTAGTGACTTTCCATAGGGAGTAGTTGGTATTCTCGTGCGCGGATAGTGATTCGATGAATTTTGTGAATTCGTTATTACGATGTTCCCTTATTTTATATTTTAATTCCTTTGTAAGTTTATTTAGGTTTTCCTTATTTTCTCGTGTTCTCTGTTTTTGCCATTTTGCTTTCACTTTTCTTTTTTCCCTGATTTTATCTAGAATGTCCTGTGGAATAATTTTTGATTGCCTGCTATTTGATTCATAGGTGGTGGTTGCCCACGCTGCTTCCTGTATTACTTCTGTCAGAATTGCTACTGCCTGCTCAATGTGTTCAGGTGTTTTCAATGAGATGTTGCAGTTGATTTTGTTTTCGATTAGTTCTTTAAAAGTTTGCCAATTAGTAGTTTTATTGCGAAGCGACTCTGATTTGTTATAGAGTAGTGGTTTGCTTGTATATTCTAATATAATTGATGTATGGTCGGAGTTAAACTCAAGGCTGGTCGTTATTTTTAATTTGCTTACATTTAGTCCTTTTGTTACTGCAAAATCCAGCAGGTCAGGTGTTTTATTGAGGTTTGTCGGCCAGTACGTTGGTCTTCCTGTAGATAGTACGTTGAGGTTGCTGTTTCTAATGTATTTTTCAAGTGTTCTGCCTCTCGGGGGTAACCATCCACATGCTATATTTTTCTCTAAGCTATAATATTTTACCAAATGTCCTACTGGACAAATTGTAAAATTTAAATAAAGCAAATAAAAACAAAAAATGCTATTATCCATACGTTTGTGAGGCAAAACGTTCATCCCTTGACCGCAGTTACGTTTCGCGACTGATTGTCGCCTCGAGCCCAAGCTCATTATCACAAATCTCGAAAAACTACAATCGGATTGAGTGATGATTAATTATGGATGTGGTAGAATCTAGATTAAAGTGTTAAGAGGTTTTCTCGGAATTCCTAAGGGAAAGCTCCGGTGTTCTTTCATCTCCGACATATATATAGTGTATTAAATTTATTCGAAAGTATTCGTATAGTTTATTGGACATGCTATATTTTTCTCTAAGCTATAATATTTTACCAAATGTCCTACTGGACAAATTGTAAAATTTAAATAAAATAATTAAAAAAAAAGTAAATAGCTTGAAGTGCTCGGTAGGTACTTCGCTAATATCGATTTTCTAAATACAACGTTTTACCAGTTAACGAGGTCATTACTGTAATAACTGTTTACTTTCCTCCATATATTTAAAATATTCAATTCTTCAACACTTTTCGCACTTTCTAATTATTAACAAACTAGATCTAATATGTTAAATAACATCGTTGCATCGCAATTTGTTTCAAAATCGTACTGTTTTCTGGACCAACAAAACTTTTACTCTCAAGTAATTCCCCGTGTAGAAATTCCTATTCATGGAATTAGTCTAGAACTTAGGCACGTGTGAAAATATTAGAAAATTATATTGTATATATCATATATTGTATATTGTATATATTATACATAATATTGACATTCTTTTACGAATTTTGCGAATTTTTAAACGTTTCTCACAACCCACAAAAGGTCAAGCTAGAGTCAATATTATTATGGGAAAAGATTTCAAGAATTACGTATTTTTGCATATGTTTCACGAGGTACGTTAATGAACTCACGAAAAAAAAGTTACGAGGCGTAGTCTTTTTTTCTAAAAAATTATTAAAAATGAAAAAGATATAAACAATTAAAAATGTGAAAATCGAACATTTCCGAGCACGTTACTGGCTATATTACTATCATTCCGGCAACTGGAGTAGGGCGGTATGCACGTATCGCGTACGTACCAGAGAGACAGATTCGTGATGTAGCAAGGATAGCGGCCGAAGATTCGCGTTTCTACATCGCTTAAACATCAGCAGAGTTTTTATTTAATTATTTCCGGTTTAGCGATGTTTTTTTTATGCAATACTTTCAAAAATTTGACTTGCATTTCTCAAATGATAAAGTTGAGAGTCTTGAAGTTTTCACGGTCTGGATCGTCACTACATATTTACACTGTTACGCTTAACAATGCTTCGTGTAACACGAAACAAGAAATCCAACGTTTCGCCGGTATTGCAGTTGATGATATTATACATGTATATGCGGTATGAGTGCGACAGCCTGATGAAGCCAGCTGTGATACTAATGAAATTGCTCGGATCTCTTTTCTTTCTCGGCAAAACTCTTTTTCGGAAGGCTCATACAGTGTTAGTATCAGTGCTAAGTGTAACAATGTGAATAACAAAGCGATCAAGTTATTAGGAAAAGCGATCATAAATATATCTACGCCGACGATGTAAAATGATACAAAACGCCGAAACTAAAAGTAAAATAATAGGATTTAAGACAAACCTGTGTTGCCAAGAAGTGGTGTAGCTTGTAAGTTGAAAAGATTGGATCCAAGACCATGTCTGATCCGGTGTAATTTGCAAGATACTGGAAAAGCTTTTTGTTTTTCGATATCGTTGCACGAACCGAAGATGAAACTTTAGTCTTGATATATTCCTTTAGGTACCTAAAAGAAACACAGTTTTACCTATTGTAATTAGAACTAAATGAAAGGTGCAAAAAAACATCTAGAATACGTAGCAATAGCTTCATAAAGATTGAAAACGTACCAGGAAACTAAACTATCGAATAATTTATTATTTGCTTTACGTACACGTTACATTTCTAATTCTTACTAAAATAACAGATTTAGAAATGACTTAGAAAATTTCAATGACCATGTAATCCGTCTATAAATAAAAGAGAAAAATTGTCCCTTTTCATCGATGCGGTACTATAACCATTGAATTGAATTGAATTGAATTCCTGAATTTTGCTTATTTGTTATGATTTCCGTTTTGATTATAGTAGACTAGACATGATTCGCTTGTTAGAAAAATGACACATCTAACAAATAGTCAGTTCTGAGATGTTTGCAGAAAACTTTCAGAAAGAAGATACTGTTATAGAGATGTTATAATTTTTCGATAAATTGTTTTCAATAATTATTTAGCAAGAATAAAAACAATATTTTATTAGAATCCTTCAGAACCTCAAAACTATTATCTAAGTTATAAAAGAATTATTGTTAAACAGCTGAATTATTAACAATTTCGTACTTGAAAATTTCTGTTGTAAATCGATTTCCTGAAAAAAATTACTTTTCCTGATAATGCCAGTTTTCTAGTAAATCGATTATGCATACACGATATATACGGTAATTGCCGGTCATAAGTTTTAGAGCACATGCTGATATTTAATACAAATTGTACGCTTTACACTGCTTTTATGAAATATTTTATTATAAATCCGTTATTTCATTCGCACTGTACGTATTTTATGATGTATGATAATACATAAAGTAAAATTTATTAGAGTTTTTAATGAATAATTAATTAATTAATAATTAAACAATCAATTGAACAAATAATTGAATAAATAAATAAATGTAAGAAGTAAGTGACCCAATATTGTTGGCCAGCAGTGCATATATACAGCGTGTATGTACATATATATACGAACATATCTTTGCGAACGTATATTTATAGTGCTTTATTTATGGTTGAACAATTGATATGATCTCGTCGATTTTATATGTCGTAAACGTTAATAGTGATATTTTTCATAAATATTATAACAGTCAACTGCATAATCCTATATTGTGGCAAATACAATGAATAACGATGTATTTAAATTGATTTATACACTTACGCTGGACAAAGCATTGGGAACATTAGATTGTCTATAATCAGTGGTACGTAATGCGTTGCTATTGGAGATAACTTTAAATTGCCCACTTCGTTCAACGTTGGTGGATACAGACCACTCAGAACTAATTGCAGAGACATTTTTGTTCGATCAATATCCGAACTGTAGGCATAAACGTTACCATATTCGTGATGATCACCAAGAAATGCACCATACCGTTTTCTCAATACCGCACCCAGATGAAATTCTCTTATTTTCCCAGCCTAAATGAGAACAAACGTATATTATATCGTAGACCTTTATACTAAGGCTAATTTTAATTTTATCGCCATCTTATATTGGATAAGTTTTGTTTTATATCTTCAATAATCTTTACCATTTGCCCAGCGGGGGCATTCGATAAATCAATATAACGGTTCAATTCATAAGTACAACACGTTGATGTCTCTGCGATAGAAAGTATCTTTGCAAGAGTTTTAAGTTTAATATAAGTTTTTAAAAATTTTAAGTTTGATATATATATAAGTCTCAAAACTGTATATATATATATATATATATACAGTATATACATATATATACAGTATATATATACTGTATATATAGTATATATATATATAAATATATATATATATAGTATATATATAGTATATATATAAATATATATATATACTATATATATAATATATATATATATATATATATATATATATATATATATATATATATATATATAGTTAATATAATTATACCTTTATAATAAGATGATAAGTGATAAGGAATAACATAATGTATATAATATATACGACACAGCGATAAATCGCGAGACTCTTAAAGAGAAGATTCCACTCGTTGAAATGATTTTCCGCAAGAAACAGAAATGCTTTTCCAGTACTTTGCTGTAGATTACATACGGCTAATGTTGAATCGAAATTACAATATCTAAATTAGTTTCCAGAAATCGTACCTTACGTAGATGAAGAAAAAGCATAAAAATAAAGAACCGATTAAGATTATTATATTTCATCGAAAAAATGACTTTATGAATTATTAGAATATAATATGTACTTACCTCGGTTAACTGACCGTAACCAAGAGATTCGTAAATAGGATTATAGGCTAAATTTTTATATAATTCTGATTTAGTTGGTGTACGATCGCCATGTCTAAACACCTGCAAATTTTGTAAAAAAGATTATTGAAACGAATACTAAATGTGTTAATGTAAAACATCTGTGTATATCAATTTGTTTGTATATCCAAATATTTTTTTATAAAAATTATAATTCCTAATGTATTATAAGTCTTCAATCACTTTTGAAGCGCATTTCGAATCAGCCAGTATTTTGTCAACTTTTTTATTGCATATTACAGGTATATTCCATATTTCTATTCACAACATTAATTAATTAAGCTACTTTCACAATACTTGGCAAGAAGTTATCGATCAGGCACTTCATGTATATAAAGTAATGAGAAAATAAAAGAGACCTCGTATAAAGTAAATAACAGTAAAATAGCACAAACTTATTATGCAAGAGAAGCAAGAGGATAAACATAATATTACACGGAAGAAAGTTTTCAATTGGCGGAAATCTTAGAAAGAAATTCCAATCAGCTTCGTTAATTCTATTTTATGAGGAAATTATTTTAGTTATTCCTAATTTTTTCCATGATTTCTATAAGAACATCCACTTCTTCGCGTAACATTTTCTTTCTTCTCTTGCTTCTCTTCCATAATAAATGGAATTTTGTGTTATTTTGTTCTTATTTACTTTATATTAAGCTTCAATTTCCCACCATTTGTTTAAGTTTAATTTGTTGCTGTACGACGTATAATGCAATCGACACATTTTGACGTGTAAGAACGGTCCGGAAAAAGCTAGGATAAGCGTGTAGGCTTATAGAAGAAATTTATTTACTTATTGAAGTTCTATTACAGACTAATGGTAGAGGAAATGGTTGAAGTTGGACAAATTACTGGAGGATTAGACAATTTTCTGACTTGCCATTTTCTCGAGAAGAAGGGGGTGGAGAGAATAAGTAGAATAGGTGAGTGCATGTTTCGAAGGAGCAGAATGTTCTCTAGGTATAGGTCTCATCGGATAGCGACAGGCTCTGAGGTGACGGCGTTTGACTTTTGACATAATAAAGCGCGCTGACTTTTAAGGAGAGGGAAAGAAGGCATGCCGATTTCAAACAATTTGTAAACTGCTTGTTTCTAAATTGTTGTCGATCACTTAAATTATTTTTAAAAACTTGATGGTATTATAATCGTATCGTTGCGCTACATCATTAACTATACACGATAATATTCCATAATTTTAAAACAAACGTTTGGCAAGGATTGTATAGTGGATCACACAATTTTTTTTACCGATTATACTATACGTACATTGCACACGTACGAGAAAAGACATATGCATATATGTCTTATATATTCTTTGTTTTTTCGATAGTAGATAAAGATACTTCCTTTCCCATTCTTTTTCCTTTTTTTTTTTTTTTTTTTCCTTATAATTCAATCTTCTGTGATTTTAGCATTCTTTATATAGTTCAAAGTGAGTAAGGAAGTTTCAACTTTTTGCGTTACTTTGCCATACTTATTCTCCCATTTCTCGACTTTAAACATCTTACTCCTTTTTTACTCGGCTCGCGACTTTCTCGGCAAGTCGATAAAAATGTTCTCTTTGCCTAATATTTATTTTTAACCGTGTATTTAATGGAGCACACAGGTATTCTTGAACTGTTTGAGACTCTTGAATGTTTCCGAAATATTTATGAAGCTGATAGAGCTTACGAATTTGTTTACTTATTTCAGTTGAACACATTTTTACTACTAAAAGGAAACTATAACACGTGTATATTGTAATAAAGCGATAAGATATGATTATTTTGAAAACATATTTTCATAATTTACGCAAAGTCGATTGGCTTATCGGCAAGATGTGTCGTTTTGAATATTCATTTGTTCACTGATTCTTAAATTTCAGACGATATGCCATCTTTTATTAATCAACGACCTATAATTCACAATTAAATTGTAACAAATAATATCTATATGACAGATGTTACACTGTTTACTTTACATGTTTTCTCCTAATTTTTTGCGTAATCGACCGACGAGAAACAGTGTCGGCCGTTATAAGTATTGTACATATTTGAATTACACGCGTTTTGAACGTAATGAACACGTATTTTCTTTTAATTTCTAACAATTTGTTAGAAAATACCTATTTCTACAGATACATGAAAATTGTAAAGAAACATGTAAAGAATTTACAAGAAATCTGTTTTATTGTAACATGGTAGTAGAGGTTTTGCGATTGATTTTTTACCTATTTCATTTATTCGTGATGGCTTGGATCGAATTTTATAAAATTAACGGTTCTACATTATTTTACTTGTAGCAACAAAAAATTATTTATTTATTACTATTTTTTTAGTATTATCATTGATTAAGTACGCAATAAACCACACATTCGATACTTTGGTCACCCGATTTCCTTATCATTTTCGATTCTCGTGTGATGTTATTGATTCATTACAGCGGTGATTTGCATTGAGACTATGGAATAACAAATAACATATAGAACCACATATCCTGTATCGATAATTTCTTCAGCCGTGTTATGATACAGGTGATTGGAACGGTGGTTTCCTGCATTATCCATTGCTGTATTACATTATCAACTGCTTCAATCATTCTTTATTTGTAACGCTATTAACCAAATGAATATGACATTTTCCGCTTTTATTCACGAAATTTTAAACCTTTTAATTATAATTTCTTAAATGCAAAGAGCTACTTTTAATGTTCGAAACAACATAGAAATCAACTTTTCGTTTCACAATTTTCAAACGAAAACATGTCTGCAAATTTGAAACAATATTATTTTATTATTTGAATATTATTTTCATTTTCAATATTATCTTAATTTTGTGACTTATCAAGCTGTTTCCTTTATCGAAACAACAAAAAATATTGCATATGTCTTTCCTCGGGCATTGATCAATTTATTCAATACATTAATGTACCTATAGTATAATCGGTAAGAAATTGTGTCGAACGTTATATATACAATCTTTTACTTAAATTGAAATAAGATGCGGACAATTTACTTGTCACAGTTTCTACTACTGTATAGAATACAAATCTTATATTTTTTAACATTTATCACGAATTACATGTAATAACATGTATGTTTTGTAAATAGCATTACTTTGCAACTGATATCTTGTTACACTTAAGTAATAAATGGTATAGCGTATAAATGGCATGCTACAAACTATGCAATCTATGTAAATACTTCCTTCAATTGTTGTAAATCTTATTTATGAAACACAACTTTTTTCTATTTATTTGTTATGATAAAAATTAATTATGTGTAAACATGGCGCGCATATTTAATGTCCACTCTTATTGCAGCTATTGAATTTGTTTCGTATTAAATTTAATTCTGAGAAACAAATTTAATATGTTGGGATAATAGTTCAAAGATTATTAATAAATCGAAAAATCAAAAAATACTTTATTCTAAATACTTAAATTTACTAATATTCAGGTGTTGCAATAGAATTGCACGAAAGCAATGAATTGAAACAAATTTCGTTAGAAGATACAGCACTATAAAAGAATATCATTTCGAAGTATATTAAACAAAATTGGAAATTTTTGTATATTACTGTGTAAACTACATATATATCGATGAGTTACATTAAAAATTGGAATTTTCAGAATTCAATATTTTAAGAGTAAAATTTAAAAATGCCAAAACAAATATATACGCACGTATGTTTCACGATTACACATTATTACGTTACAGTTATTTTATAAAACATCTCGCAACTGAATTTTAATTAATTATAAAATGTTTAGCTACTTACAACTTGTACCATCTCCACTTCATAATCTTCTTTCTTCGACTTTGTTGACTGCAGGATCAAAAATAACCAAAATAATTGTACGCATACTTTCATAGGAATCATTTTTTGTATGATACAACGATAACTCGTAAAATGATGTTGATGACAATCGAGTAAGAATATTAGTTTGTTTTTATATAAAAAGATAGGATGGGACAGAATGCTGAGCGGAAGGCACTATGTATTTGCCACGAACGCAATCAAATTTATAGTCTATTACTCCATACAACCAATTGTTCAAATAAATGAAAGAGGGAGATAAATCGTCGCAATCTGATAAATTAACATGACATACTTAACCAATTACGAAAGCAAAATTACTTCCGTATTTTAAGTGGAGGCATTTCTGATTGCACTTGAAGGGAAACGTTTGAAAAATTGGATAATTACATAGATAAATGAACACATCATACATCGCAATATTAATTACGAAATCTGATCAAACAGTTTGGTAAATAGATCAAGAGATAGATATTCGTCTTTACTCATAACACTCATACAATTAGTTTACAGGATGTCCATGGTTTACATTAATAATGAAAATAATTTTTTATTGATAATATGACTAATCGTGTGAAATGTATTTGCTGATTCTAAAATCCCACGTTGAAACATAAATATATTTCAATAATCACTGTAGAGTCTATAGTTTTTAGAATTTATTGAGTTGAATATTCTGCAGAACCTTTTTCGAAACATATTTCCTAGAATTTTTCGTATATAATTCGTTTGCTAATGATATTAACGGTTTGTGAATCCAGATATCTGTCTGCATACAATGTGGTGTGACTCACTGCTGTCTCGATGTTTCACTTAACATTGAATAATGAAATATCACCGCTCGTTTTTATGAAAACAGAAACGATTGATCAATCTCTTGTCATACCTGTTTCTTTCAAATACGTTGTCCTTATCGGTAAGAGAAAGAATCTATTATCATTGATATCTATCTATAACAATAATACCTATCTATAACAATTTATCACATACAGTATCGTGCATTAAATTAACGGTAAGTCAATGTGAATTTATAGACAGATAGAATATACTGTATCATGAAACCCGCGATATATCATACATAGTAGCGGTTATAAATTTCAAACGACAAATTTTTGTTTGGATTATGCACATGCAATATAAGCGTCACCTCTTCATTCGGTTTGTTGTTTTAAAATAATAAAAATGTATGTTTGGCCTTCTTAATTTCGAAGTTTCGGTCGCCGAATATAAATAAAACACAAATTTTCCAATATTTGTTTCTTCTGAGCCCCTATGATCAGTGATCGTTAGTTTAAGACGACCGGTCTAACAAATAAACAAATTAGTTTTGACATTACATCGACATTGTGGTGCAAAAATATCAAGATCAATGTATAATGTGTCTTTCGTTATCTTAAATTCATTTAAATTTTCAGTGTTATCGAGTGGAAGGGGACAAGTTGTAATACTGCGGAAGCAAAGTATGACATTTGCTAAGATAGCAACATTAATTAATAGATAGGAAACAATTTGCACGTCGATCAGGTGCGGCGTCTTGTGCACCTCGTTACACGATATGATTTAATCTAGTACAACAAAGCTCATGAAAGCTCATAAGATCATAGATGAAAATAAATGGTATACGTTAACAGAATATTATGTTATATGGCACATACAATAAAGTATCGACTGTACTTGTGTGGCGCAATACGATATAACTTTTCGCACGATATCATTGAAAGAAATTTAATTATTTATTGTTGCTAAATAAATGAACACAAAATAATAAGAAAGAGGAGAGACGGAAAGAGAGAGGATATAAATAAATAAACTATAAATATAATTACTATTACATATATACATGTCGGAGATGAAAGGAAAACCGGTCTTTCCTTTGAGATTTTAGGAAAAGTCCTCTACTACTTTAGCCTGGATTCTATCATAGCTGTAATTAAACAATTGTAGTCATCCAGTCCGATTGTAATTGTTCGAGATTTGTGATAGCGAGATCGGGCTCGAGGCGACAACTGGTCGCCGAACGTAGCCATGATCACGGGATGGACATTTTGCCTGACGGAGGTGTGGAGTGGTTGTATGGTTCTCCCTAGAAATGTGGTTGTGGCGGCATACGGCCTCAAGAACGGGCCTAGCCACGTATGATTTTGCCTCGGGGGTGTCAATATAATGGGACACACGTTGTATTAATAACCAAACTCCAGGCAGAGATTGCCTAGCAACGGCGCTTGGAACTTTCTCGACGTTTCTATCGAGTATAAAAAACAAAATGTAATCATATAGCGAGAAAGATTTCCATCGATCTGGCATTCGTGTGATCGCCTTGGAAAGTGATAGCATTTTTACTTAGTAAAGAGTTATCCCGTTGACCGTGGATTCGTTTGAACCCAGTAAACATTGTTAATAGCGTTCGCTAAACTTATTCGTAGACTTATTAATCGTTAAACATATTGTTCGTAAACTTATTATTCGTAGACTTATTATTCGTTAAATTTATTGTTCGTAAACTTATTATTCGTTAATCTTAATATTCGTAGACTTAATATTAGTTAAACTTAGTATTTGTTAAATTTAATATTCGTTAGACCCATTGTTCGATAAACTTAGTATAAGTCCTGTATATACGTTAAATCTAATTTCTGCTTGCAAATGATGGATAATTCAAACGAAGAATCATTACGCGCCACAAATTCCAATGTTTACCCGACATACATAAAACATAGTAAATTAATTGATTTTAATAACAGTAATAAGATAACAAAAATATATATGAGTATCAACTTCTTTCCTCCATTTTTCTTTGCCAACGATTCCGCTAGCCACAATTATCCAACCGCCAATATTTGTGCAGAATGGAGACTAGATCAATAATTATTTTTACTATAAGTAATTTCTTTACCATAGGATTTTCTAAATACGTGATAAATAATTGGTAAATTATCTTTATTATCTTTAAATCAAACTTATTGAATCAATGTAGATTGTAAATAGTAAACAGTAAATAGTGAAAGATGTCACACGATATATATCCAGGCAAGCCATCAGACATTTACGTTAAAAAAGCCTGATGCGTTCCATTACTCTTACGAAGATATTATGCTAGATATTGGCTTGTAACAAAGTAATTTAGTTCCAAGTAGCAGGCATAGAATAAGCGCTTATTTTGGTATAATATTCTACCAAATGTCCAAATTGGACAAATTGTGAATGCAAAGTATTAAATAAGAAAAAAGAAAAATTTGGTATAAAGGCTTTCATAAATGTCTTTTCAAGTTGGAATTTCGAAATTCAAAACATATATTTATATTTTAGATAGATTCAATTGTCCTGCGTAATACAGACGTAACATTTCCTTTGATATACTATTCCATAAGCAATCTGATTCTTCTTTTGAGGGGATAACATGTTGCACAAGTTTTACGTACTGCTCATATGGACATATTTCATCACATTTAGGAATCGTATAAGTGATCAATTCTTCCGTAACGCCGGTCCAGTGTAATATCTGTCAACAAAATTTATGAGATTAGATTTTACATGAACCGTACACGACAAACATTATTTAAGAACAAACGCTGGAACTCGAACGGCGCATGACGTTGTATAGAGTGTGACAAAGAAGTAGGTGGCCAAATTTTGGTGCGGTATTCCACTGTTTTTAAGAGTAAGAAAAGATTGTATAAACAATACTTCAAAAACTCTTCCTTTCCGAGTTATACGCACTAGAGTAATTGTCAGAGGTAGAATTTCAAATATTGCCATTATTTCTTTCGCTAGAAGTAAATGTGTTAGGGCAAGTTTTTTTACGTTGATATTGAAGGCAGCGTGCTTTATGGTAAATTACTGGGTATCTAAGCGTGTCATAGTGAAGAGACTAGTACTATCAGAATGATTTATCCTGCTATCTAGTGGGCAGATATTCAGTTTGCATATGGACGAGATAACGGGAACGCCAGAGAATTTCAGCATCTCTATCAGCAGATTTTTTCTTAGAGACGATGTTCGGTTACAAATAGTTTTGCTTTAGTGTATCGTGGGCTTAGGGAAACTGCATCCTTTTCGCCTGCTACAATTAATCGAAGGCGAAACAGACATGTTCGAACAACTAAAGTTGGAGATCAGATACTTAAACGCGTCGAAAAGAATCCAAAACTCAGTAGAAAAC
Organism: Bombus breviceps; assembly: GCA_014825925.1. Lineage (NCBI taxonomy): Eukaryota > Metazoa > Arthropoda > Insecta > Hymenoptera > Apidae > Bombus > Bombus breviceps. The sequence continues at coordinate 3,563,496 of CM026195.1, read as the reverse complement.
AGATAGCATTAGTTCTCATGCAAAGTGTTTTTCGTGGCACAATACGGCAAATTTTGTGAGAGTATCACATATCCTTATCAGATTCAGCAATAATTATAATGTGAACGGTCTTTAAATATGTTAAGATGAACATTCTGAAGATTCTTTCCTTATACATGTTACATTCGCTTGGCTTTAGTTTCGAAGATATTAGCAAAAATTTCTGTTTCGGCGACGGTATGATTTTAATAATCGAATAGTCTCTGTTTTCAATATCATGATTGAAGTATTTCCAATTTCGAATAACGGTAACATAACATGAATCTCAATATGAATTGTATCTGTCTTATTGTTTAATACCTTAACTTATTTCACAGTAGCTTCACAGCGCGACGGCCAAATAATTATCTAACCCATTGATTCTTTTCTCCTGTGTGAGTTGAAAAGAATTATTGAAAATGAGACGAGTTCGTTTATATAAAAATGAGGAGGCCCTGAAGCCTCTGTCTATGACAGAATAAGCTGTAATCGTAACATAAATTGAACTAAAGCTTTATGCGAATCGTCACTGACGGTAAGGTCACAGGTCGGTAAAGTCATCCACTTTGTAAATACCTACTTATACATGTAGTATCGGAAAAAGGGGGTATACGCTTGGTCTATTGTAAAGTTAAGGGATAAACTAAGAACCGTAAGAGTGGTGGGGAAGAGAGAAAGAGAGAGAGTGTGTAATTAAGAGAGTATGACTTGGTGACGTTAAGGCTAAATGAGTGAGGGAGTGGGAGAAGGATGCGAGGGTTGAGGATCCGCAGTTTTTGACCTGAGAAAGTGGCAATTGGGAAGTTGGAAGTCCAGTGTTAGGGTAAGACTTACGACGATATTGTAGTCCGTTTTTGTATTGGGTATTGCTTGTACGAATAAAGCTAAACTTAGCTTCAAATAAACCATTCTTTCTTATCCTTGCTCTAGACCACATATTTTCAAACACTACATACATGCGAGGACAAGAACTTCTGCCACCGCATTATCAACTACGAGTAATATTTTGTCAATGATATGTACCTGTAAAAATGAATTTGTACCCCGTATTTCGAAGTACACTCTTCGCAAACACGGTCAAGACGCTACCGTCAATTTTCATAACCAACATCTGTATGGATGAATGCAAATTCACACGCCATTATCAAAAGTGCCTATATCCCGGAAAGGAAGAGTTTTCAGAGTTATATTTACGTGATCTTCTCCTATCCTTAGGAACAGTAGAATACGGTACCAAAGTTTGACCATTTATTTCTTTGTCACCATGTATAATTAATTTCAACACATTTCAAGCAAACTTTTATATTATATAGTTTAACAAAACGTACCTTAACAAATTTTTTACCAATGCTGTTTCGTAATGTTTCAACCATAATTGCAGATCCAAAAGTGGGGATTTCAGGTTTAATTAAATTGTGTGCTCTGGCAAAAGCTGCAATGTTTATTTCGTGCCCACTATATACATAAATCTTCGGAGACCTTATATCTTTCTTCGTATCCATGTTTTTAATGAATTCCTTTAGAAGAAAACCTCCATTTAGTCGCTTCAGTAACGTGTTATAAGATTGAATATCATACTCCAATTTTACAAATGGCATCATTTTCCTTTGTACATCTTCGGTTGCCCATTTGGGGAGGGTAATGTTCATACTTTTCTGTAATTCAAAAATTTTCAGTAATCGGAACCTGTTCGTTACCATTCGTACGACAATAAAATTATAATTATAAAAATGCAATGAATTCTATTGTATATTTATACTGTGTGATAATTATTTTATACAAAATTGAATGAAATGTGCCATACGAAGATAATTAGCAGATCGTAAAAACGTAAAATATATCATGCAGTAAAATTGTATGTGCTGTTATGGTACAATGTAATTTTCTACTAGAACAAAATAAATTTTTCAGATTCTTTTTTCCGAGTAGCTAAGTTTAATACTTAATCTGCGAATTTTGTTACAATATGTAGGATCATTTACGATATCGAATATTATAGTTTTCATTTCTTGCTAGATTACGGAATCACTGCACAAACCCTCCCTCGAACTTTTGCATTCCTGCCTCTAGAAAAGTTCGTGGAACATTACAGACAAAGAAGGACTGAAACGCAATTCTTTTTTCCTTTCAGTTTCGTCATATTTTAACTCGTAGACGCAGCTCTTAAATCTTCTAACATCTGTTGCCGGACGTCTTTATTTTTCACTCCAAATTGAGTATTCGAGGTGCTTCAACATTTTCTTTAAAAGTATTCAAAGTTTCTATTCCTAACGTACTTAATTTTCTAAGAATTTTCTAGAATTAATATGTCGAATGACATCGTTACATTCCGATTTACTTCAGAATCAAACTACTTTGTGAACTATCAAAGCTTTTGTTCTAAAAATATCTGTATTTTGTTTAGGATAGAAGATATAGCAAACTAATTCCCCACTTGGAAATATGAATTCATTGAACTTTTATTTATGGGACTAATCAAGACCATTGATTTATTATTATTATTAATATGGAAATACTAGAAAATTAAATTGTATTCTGTAACAACATCTAAAATTCACCAGATCATCAAGGTAACAATATTATATTACTGTAGAATAAAATGTGGAAATGTGTTTTTATGTGAGAATTATGCATTTCTGTAGTTTTCCATTATAGAGAAAAAAGTAGTATTTGTAATTAGAAGATGGAACCTTCGAATTTCCAGATATTATAATTTATTACGATTAATATTAATGTACGATTAATATATTATTGCTAATGTATTAATATACTATAATAATTTTATAGTTCATATATAGTAACATAGCCCATAGGATGAACATTACACGGTTTTAGTTGCCTATTTTATTTACGCTTTTTATGTGTATTTTCATATCGGTGAAATTATGAACGCGTATAATTTTTGCGTCACGGTGTAAAAATATTGTGATCGTACTTTTCAGACGATAAAATAATTAGGAAAAACGTTCATATAAACATTTATGCGACTAATATATAATTACAAAAATGTGAAACGGAAAATAAAATAAACGAATAAATTAAAATTTTAAACTGAGGTTAAGGCATACCTGTGTCGTGAAGAGGATGTGTAGTAAATAAATTGAGTAAATCGGATCTGATGTCATGTTTAAACCAGTGTGCATCGCAAGATACTCAAAAAGTTGTTTGTTCTGCGATATTTTCTTCTGAATCGAAGGTGAATTTTTCGTTTTACGATATTCATCGCGGAACCTGAAACAAATATTTTTTATACTATAATTAATCAAATGAAAAATTCAAGAAAACATCTTGGATACATAATAATAGCTACATCTGAGATCTGAAAGTCACATTACAATTTGTCATTCGTTCTCCATAAAAAATATCCAAATAAAACAAAAAATATATATATTCATATGATACTCATTCTAAGGGACTGATACAAGATGTCTAAGATATTTAAGAGTGGGTATATAAGAGATAGATTACCTATGGATATAGTATAAGAAGGGAACTTAGATATTAAGAAATTAAATAACAAGTAAATACGTATTGTCCATTTATTCTGTATTTAATTTCTATCGTTTGTTTAATAACATTAGATATAAATTTTAATTATAAAATATACGCACTATTAAATTCTACAACTTTCCGAATAACTTCAAATATTTTATAATTACCTAGTTTTATAAAATCAAGATTAAGTATTAGCGTCAGTTCCGCCCGAGCAGCCGAGCTAAACGGACGTGTAAAACAGTGCTTCCGAAAGTGTGACAGGTAGGGAAAACAAAGTGACTAACGACAGTGCCCATCGCCAGGTGGTGGAAAGTCCAAGATGCAACAAATATTCTATAAACAAAGCTGTAGATACAGCAAATCTAAATCAACTAATAAACGAAGAGCATGATTGCCTAAATACGAATGAAATAGAAATAGAACTGTCATACCAGGATGAAAGTTGGAAGGTGGTAACATCCAACAAAAAACGTAAAATATCATCAAACACAAACACTAGGAGGGCTACAGAAGCAGAAAAACAACAATGGCTACAGGAAATTACCCTCCGTAACTCATTCAGCGCACTGCCAGAAGAGATAGTAACAGACCCAGCAGAAAAAGCAGTAACCCACATCGCCAAACCACC
>CM026195.1:3545666-3558855 GCA_014825925.1 Bombus breviceps | reverse complement strand
TCTGTGCACATTGCTATTTCTGTTGCAATTTATTTGGAAATAGTCAGGACACTCACGGTGCGTGTGTGATCTTCTTACGGTGTGTGTACTTGCAAAAAAATTATTTACATGTACATTTGTTTATTAATTATTTATGAAGATGAAGATGCAGAGGAAATACTAATCCTCTCTGTTCGAAAACACGCTGGAGCAGTTTATGATATGCATTTATGGATTTCAACCTGAGTTTCGCAGGTTTGATGTTTAATTTATGGTTTTTCTTCGACAACGTCTCGCAGGATGGTTTACGTCTGCGAATCCCAAAGCCTTCTTCTCTACGACTTGTAGATAAGCTACTACCCATGTATCGTTCGATTTGGAATCGCTATGCACTCAGTTGCTATATGCTACTATGCAGTTCAGGCTAATGTAAAATCAATCACATCTCAACCAACATCAGAGATAAGACATCGATTCCAAGCTTCGGACACTTCTCCACATCGCAACTTACACCGAGCCCCTCAACATCCTCTAACCAAAATATATATAAGCCGAGACTTCAGACAGCTCGGGCAGTTCTTGCGCAGCTCCTTTATCCGGTTCAGTGTCATTGTACTGCTTCTAAGTGACAAATTTCTAATAAAGTTTGATGAGAGAAGATCAATAGTTGGGTTACGACTCGGCACTCTTTCCTCTTATCATTCAACCCTGAAGTTTACGTGACACCAACCTACTTTCGTCCCTGTAAGGAGAGTTGCCCCCTCACAGGGATATTTCGGCAGATGTTTAATTGTCAACAACTAAAAAAGAAAGACCAATACGTAATCTTTTTGTTCATAATTTTCGTTTTATTTTGGTTCCAAGAATCACTGCTTAAATTTTGTTACGCTCATAACCGAACAGTCTGTAGATCCGTTAGAAATTTGGTATTAAAAATATCGAGTCATTAGGTTATTAATTCATGAATTCTGATGTAACCATCGTAACCATGTTGTATCAAAAAAGCTTGTTTACCGCATCACAGCAATCGTCTTGGAAAAAAGATTAACAGCTGTAGATAGTTTTTGTCGATTTGAGTCAGAGGCTAACAGCTATTGAATAATTTCAAAAGTAACTTTCAGAGCTCTATTGCGATTCACAGCGAGAGACTTTCCAGTACAATCCCCTGTAATGTGTTTTTCATGTAGATAAAAAGCATAGTCCAAAAAATTAAGCCCATGACTAAAAGCAAAAACTATGTAATTTTGGCGAGAGGAATATGTGAAATACGAGTTTTGGAATTTCTGTGTTTCAAAATTCAGTTCATTCGAAACTTTCTTATTAGTTGGTCTAAGTCGCAAAAAAAAAATGTAACAACAATGTAGCAATGCCTCGTACAATTGGAATATCACGTCATTTACTCTATCCTTCATGAGAGATTTGTCGCAATGTTAGAAAATAATTGGCTTCCAATTATCTAACAGACCTCTGAGAATAACAAGTCTCACAGTTCAGCGAACTTGTTCGTTCTTTTTGTCTATTTCCATCCCCTGAGAAATGTACACTTGGTTGAAACAACTGATGTTTTTCGTTTCATGAGAAATAAAAGGGTGGGTAAAATACCTTGGTGAAATATCATCTGAATAGCACATTTTCTAAACGTAGATAAAGCTGGAAATGGATAATGATTTGTGGCGGTTCAGCAACAACAGGACGCCGACATGTCGAGGGCATCAACGCGGTCGTAAATACCTTCCAGGCGATCCAGGTACCAACCGTCGACACCAGAGGGCCACTACGACGACAACGAGTCGGTCTGTCTCGCTAGCGGTCGAATATACGGTATCATGATAGAAATACCGCACCTAGCGAAACTCCCTCTGCGTCTAAGGCAAGGACTACCGGACATAGCCTTACTGACGACGAGTCCACCGGTAGTCCTGGGACGAAACGCGAATTCTCTTTTCAACTAGCGGCGGCGACGATTGGCTACAACGAAGGAGGAACGCGATCCGAAAATAGATTATAACGGAAACGCGCCAATCCCCCCCCCCATAGATTCTTTCTCAAAACGTGATAGGCTTCTGGATTCTCACGGTGCTTAATATTATGGCAATACACGTAGTATAATTGCCACACTTCAATTGACTGTTCTTTTATCATTTATTAGAACATCTATTTGTTTTTGAACGAATGTCTTTTTCAAAACATTACTTACATTGTTTTGTAATTTGAGATGTTCCTCTTTCTAATCGATTTAATTTTATTTCAGTTTGTATCTTTTGTTTGACATTTGAAAAAAATACAAATTATTGAGAAAACTTTTTATTTTTCTGTTTATTAATAGGTTATAATAGTATGAAAATGTTGTGAAAATATTAAATTTTATAGCTAATTTCTTTAGAATAAATATCTTTATTTATCTAAAATAGATACTTTGCCATACATTACACAAAATTAATTAGAATAAACCTTTGTGAATCTCGGGTAGATTCCTCAGAAGATGTATCTGCATCACTTTCTATCGAAGTGTTAATTACATTAGTTGTAATCGTACTGGGACTGATTTCACTGGTGAAAAAAGAAATTTTAGATAGAATGAATGCAGTACCAGTAGCATATATTAATATCAATAATTGACAATTTGTTAAAGAAGCTGATTTTTCTTTGTATTTTCAGCATGAAGAAATGTATAGAGGCTATACGAGCTACAGAAATTACAAATACTTATACATAGAACAAACACTCATACATTATCAAAATTACCGTGAGTATCATTTTGAAAGTTAATTTTTTTTATTCTTTTTTTTTTATTAACGTGAAGGAAATCCGCACGGACACCAGTCCGCTTCTGGGAAAAGCGGCGTGGTAGTGCCGGACTCCAACCGACTAAAATCTCCACGATGACCGTCTCGGCTGCGATCGGCTGCGCACGATACATCCCCTAATGGAGCGGCCATGTCATACCACGTCTTGTCGCTGGAGTCACTATGTTAGGCAGTCCGGTTCCCCTACCGGACTCTTTGGCGGCCCCGGGGCGCTGAGCTGCCAGCGTCTAAGTTTGAACCACACCGGCGGGCGCTGATGACCTAGCGCGCCTCTAGACGCGTTCACGGCCTTCGCCGCACCCCCGCCGCCCGATCCTTCGGGGGTGGGAGCTCCGCACCCTCAGCCACTCTACAGCCTCCTCCCGAAGCATAACCCGCTCACAGATCGCCGGCGGCGAGAGGTCCCACCCAATTTCCACGATGAGGTCGTGGCGCGGCAGCGCCCACGCCGGGCAGTACTACAGCGTGTGCTGCGCCGAATCCACGTTCGTGTCACGTAAACTTGAGGATTAGATGAAAAAAAAGAGAGAACGTTGAGTCGTAACACAACTTTATTCAGTAACGTAGCACAGGTTTACAATAATCGTGACTGATGTTGACTATTCTAATCGCGAAGAATAACTGAATTTTAGTGTTACGTCGCGTGAAACGGTCCGCGCGACGTCTCTAATTACCTGTCCGCCAAGGGTCTATACCACTATGCAGACCCCCAATAAACCTAAGGATTCACCATAAACCTAGGCTTTTAGTTCACCTTTCGTTTTGATATTCATAACTAACTTCTGTGAACCTTGAAGGAATCCTTGTTCCTGTAAGTGTTATCGGTTTATGGATGGTCCCTGGAACAGTCCTTAGGTTTATTATGCGTTCGTACAAATTACGGAAAAGGCGAATATTTCCCTAACGGGAGAGCCGGTTTTCCCCATGAACCCGAGCCACGTCGGTCGGAGGTCTCCTCCTCCAATCGTCAGGTATTAACGTTGGCTGTAACTAATGGACATCGCGGATCGTTACCCTCACTTTCCTAAAGAAAGTTGTAAACAACGAATCCGCGTCCTTAGTTCAAAAGGAACACCCACACCGAGCTTTCCTCCGTAATGCTACGAGAACGCACTTTTACTGTTATTAAAATGCTCTTATAGTCAACACCTGATTTGTTCTCGTATCCTCCGAGCAGTCACTTCATCTCTAGATATCGTGCTAAGTCCTTCATAGTTCGCAGTGTATTTATTGTTGAAAAATATAAAATCTATAACCCTGTAAATCGCAGTGTTATACTCCCTCAACTACCCCTATTCTCCTAACCGAAATTAGGGGATCGATCCATCTCGTGGTGTCGATTCTTGAAATCGTAACGGGAATTTACGCCTCCCGTTGACGCGTATTCTCGCGACCGCGTCTCCCCGCGAGTGGTCGAAAATACAACGATAGTGTAATGAAAATAGGACAGTCTAAAGTCAACGTAACGTTCGAGTACAAACTCAAAACGATTCTTTTTGAAAACGACACTAAAATAAACAACTTGTTAAACAAGATTGAGAGAACGCCTACAATCATCAGTCATATTCCAAAATACCGGAATAGTTTGAATCAAATGTATGATGAAATCGATCAACCAACGTATTTTTCTCATCGAACACAATCAATTAAATCATGGGGACTTTCATTTCTGCAGATAACAGGTTACGTTGCCTTAGGATTGACAGGGATCTATCTTCTTAACAAAATAAGAGTATTCGATCTATTGAAGAAATGTTTACCAACGAAATTATGTATCCACTTATTATGCTGTGAAAACAGAAACAACATTCAAAATATTGCGACACCCCTAAATAATTATACAGAAGTACCGCAGACACCACAAGCATCAAGAAGACTCAAAAGCATGAAATACCACGGCGAAGAAGGAATAGAGATCGAACCAGCCAGAGTCCAGTTCCACCGCTCCGTACTGAAAGAACGCTAAGATTTTGGAGGATCAAAATCAATCTATGGAAGGGGGTATGTGACATTGTCACACGCTCAAGAGGGCCACCCTCTTGAGAATAGTAATCAAGCAGACGAAACATTCTGCATATCGCAGCTATCGAAATAACAACAAAACAGTGACTGAATAGCCGCCTCTCATATACCTATGTCCAGCGATAACCCCTCCACAAGAGCCAAATCCTTGATATAAGAGCCCTCCCAAGTCAGTACTCGATAGTCTAGTTCAGTCCACTCTGTTCTGTATCGTTATTCTGTCAGTCTGTAATAAAATTTCTTGCCATAACTAAAGTAGCAATATTTCACCTTACTTGCGGAACGTTAAATAACCTCGAATCGACGTGACAACATCAATCCACATTAGAGTTCGGATGTGTGCGTACCTTTGATTACTTCAAGGACCCAAGTTAAGTCGGGCGACACTGTACCTAGATCAGGCCACACCGCGGGCAAGATGGCAACCAGATGTCCGCACATCCTTGCTGCATACCCTCAATAGTCTCAAGGACCTATCATAAATCTCAGGCGTTTACTGACTCTTTTCTAAAGCTTATTGTTTACTACGGAAGACACGGGAAAGTTAGTTTTTCTCGCGTACAATACTTAACACTAGCAACTATCTATCGAGGGTGGCTACCAAGCTTCTTTTATCCAATCAGAAGCAATGTCTATTGCCCTCACTTTCCTAATCAAAATTGTCCTCAACGAATCAGCTCATCTCGTGTCCTTAGACACACCCGTAACTAACTTTCCTCCGCCGCGACATCGTCACTAAATGTTTTTTCGACCACTCGCGGGGAGACGCGGTCGCGAGAATACGCATCAACGGGAGGCGTAAATTCCCGTTACGATTGCAAGAATCGACACCACGAGATGGATCGATCCCCTGATTTCGGTTAGGAGAATAGGGGTAGTTGAGTGAGTATAACACTGCGATTTACAGGGTTATAGATCTTATATTTTTCAACAAGTAACACGCTGCGAACTTAACACGATATCTAGAGATAACTGCTCGGAGGATAGGAGCACAAGTCATATGTTGACTGTAAGAGCATTTTAAGAACAGTAACGGTGCGTTCTCGTAGCATTACGGAAGAAGGCTCGGTGTGGGTGTGTCTTTTGAACTAAGGACGTGGATTCGTTGTTTACAATGTTCGCTAGAACGTGAGGGTAGCGATCCACGATGTCCATTGGTTATAGTCGGTGTTGATAAATGACGATTGGCGAAGAGGACCTCCGACCGACGTGGCTCGGGAGTAACATTATTCACGGGAAAAACCGACTTTTCCGTTAGGGAAATATTCGCCTTTCCGTAATTTGTACGAACGCATAATAAACCTAAGGACTGTTCCAGGGACCATCCATAAACCGATAACACTTACAGGAACAACGATTCCTTTAAGGTAATAGAAGTTAGGTATGAATATCGAAACGAAAGGTGAACTAAAAGACTAGGTTTATGATGGGTCCTTAGGTTTATTGGGGGTCTGCATAGCGGTATGGACCCTTGGCGGACAGGTAATTAGAGACGTCGCGCGGACCGTAACAATCGTTAAATACTAAATGACATTGTCCATCTGGAGATTGAATTATAGAAGGTTTTCCTATCTTAATTTGTTTCTGGGTATTATCACAAATTACGTATATTTCAATTTCCTCTCTTGGTATGGCTATATATTTTCAGCTGTTATTTAGTTTACAGGAGATTCCGTCACTTCGGTATGCTCCATTCTGAACATCGTTTCTTCTTCAATCATTTTTACCGCAGCTACTTTTACTTTTGATACTTCTTTCTTTGCTATCGTTAGATTTTTTTTTTATCTCTTTTATATAATTCAATCTTGCGTCCTCCAATTGCTGTTTCAGCTTATATTTTTCTTCATCATGAAGTTTTATTATATCACCTAATTCTTCCTGATGTTTTTTTTTTCTTTTTTTCTGTATAATAACATGTTTTATTTAATTGAACGTGTGCCTTAATATAGACATTAATTATAAAATAGAAAAAAATAAATATACATTTGGCAAATCTATCTGGTATTTTTCCTTACATTGCAATTCAAAAAACTCATCCAACAGGTTTCCTTAAAAATCGGCTATGTTAGCAGCAGAAATGTTATAAATCCCAATTTCCAAGTTACAACATACGCAAAGATATGTGCAAAGTTGTCATTACAAGGGTTACGACCGTTCATAGAGAGACGCGATCGCGAGGAAGGCGCGTCAGCGAGAGGCGTAAATTCTCGCTACGATTTTGATAATCGACGTCGCGAATTAGTCGTTCCCCTGTTTCGGTTAAGATGACAGAGGTGGTTAAATGAAGTTAACACTGAATTAACAGGGTTAACAAAAATGGTATATTTGACAATATATATGTCGGAAGAGCATTGGAAGTTGTGGCGCGTAACGATTCCTCGCTTGACTTATCCGTCATTTGCAAGTAGAACTTAAATCTAACGTATTTACAGAACTAATACTAAGTTTATCGAACAACGGATCTAACTAATATTAAATTTAACAAAACTAAGTTTAACTAATATTAAGTCTACGAATATTAAATTAACGAATAACACGATTACAAACAATAAATTTGGTGAACGCTATTAACAATGTTTATTGGGTTCAAACGAATCCACGGTCAACGGGACAACTCGTTACCAAGTAAAATGTTTCTAATCGCAAAATACGTTTTTATAGACGCTCGATACTTCTGCTCGATGTATCACTTTCCAAGGCGATCACACGAATGGCGGATCGATGGAAATCTTTCTCGCTGTACGATTGCCTTTTGTTTTCTTATGCTCGATAGAAGCGTCGGGAAAATTCCAAGCGCCGTTGCTAGGCAACCTCTGCCTGGAGTCCGATTACCAATACAGCGTGTGTCCCATTATGTTGACACCTCCGAGGCAAAATCATACGTGGCTAGGCCCGTTCCTCAGGCCGTATGCCGCCTGGGAGAACCATACAACCATTCCACACCTCCGTCAGGCAAAACGTCCATCCCGTGACCGTGGCTACGTTCGGCGACCAGTTGTCGCCTCGAGCCCAATCTCGCTGTCACGAATCTCGAACAATTACAATCAGACAGAATGGCAATTGCTTAATTACGGCTATGATAGAATCCAGGCTAAAGTAGCAGAGGACTTTTCCCAAAATCTCAAAGGAAGGACTTCGGTTTTCCTTTCATCTCCGACATAAAAATCAAAATACAAAGGCACGTCAATGATTATTTAACGACTATACATACACTTAAGTTGATGCAGTAATTCGACTCGACTATACAATTGTTCTGTGTAAATGAGAGACTAAGCGACTTAGGTTTTGCTCGTTTGACAGTCTTAGTGCATTCCGTTTGGATCCTCGATCGATACTGATTGCCCTTCGATGGTCCCTTTGTGATCTCTGGGTGGCGACCCCCACCAGCTCGGGTCACGCCACCGATCGTGCCACTGATCACGCCATGATCACGCGTGTCACCTTTGTGTGTAGTTAAATTAATCGGACCAACTCGAAGGTTCTGGAACTCGCTTTTGTTGATATCGACCGATACGTTGTATATTTGTCGGGGCGCTTGAGACGGTCCGTCTGCGACATTGTAGTGCCACGAGCGAAGGTTAAGAATACGGCCTGTGGTAAGCCTCGTGGCGTAACAACAAGTTTAAACACTACATTTTACTTTGATAAACCTAATATATTTGCCTTAAATCTTTCAACGGTAAATTTATATTTATTTGCAATCATATCTCTCGACTTATCGAATCTTTGAAATCAATGATTAGTATATGATTGAACAGTGTTAGAAAAACGGAAAATCCATTTAGAAGAGTAAAACTTTACAAGGAAAACTTAATACTGACTAATAACATATCTATTTTGTATTTAAGTATAAGTCAATATATGTTTCCTATACTAAGACATAAATCGCATGTATAAAAAGATTAACTTTTAACGTCATTCTTTATAATAATAATTGCTACAAATTTGTACTTACAATAACTATCAAATTTAAATGAAAACTTACCACCTTTAACATATTCTACCGCAATATCGAATATAAAACGCTTTCCAAAAATAACGAATAATGATCTTAAATTTGTTCACTTCTTTAGCTCTTTGAAAGAATGCGTTTGTGACTCGCTTCGAAAGATCCCAAATACTAAAATAGAAAAACGTGACAAAAGCAATCCTTCTTTGGTTCAACAATGATGCCCAAAAAGCCACGCATACGAAACCGAATTATAAAAATTACAGTTCCTACGCAACTCTTATATTCTTACAACTCTCTGTATTATATGAACGCATATATTCCATGTATATATAGAATATGCAACACCTAAAATTACTCAGTAAAATTAACATAACAAAACTTGCTTCAACTATCATCCATTGTTTAAAACTGTTATAAACGAATAAAAAGAATCATTACCTGAAGTAGTTTCTAAGCTTGTACAAAGTTACATCGATGAAACAAAACCTCAACAATCATTATTATATTCAATCCATTTTACATTTTTCGGCATACATGTGACTGATACCAATATGCACCAAAGTGAGAACATCGTGAATTTTAATTGCACATATAAAGCGATTTTATTGTCAGTGTATGCATGAATTTTGAAATTACATTGAAATTCCTTCGATACTTATACTTTTCAAAAAATGTTTCGATTTGAACTGATAATCTCCCAATAATCCTTCACTAAAATATTTTTTTTTCCAATCACTAATTTATTAGTAAGACGAACAGACGAACAGATACAAAATTACATATAATACGATCAACATCGTTAATATTGAGAAAAGCGTATTTTCAATCGGCTATCACAAAAATACAACACTTCTCAGCTCCTTAGTTCTGCCCGAGCAGTCGAACTAAACGGACGTGTGTAACAGTGCCTCCGTAAGTGCGACAAGTGGGGAAAACAAAAGAAAACAAAATGACTAACGACAGCGTCCATCGCCAAACGGTGGAAAATATGCAACATATACCATCGATAAAAATAATAAACAAAGGCGAAAAATATTTTATAAACAGAACTGTAGATATAACAAATCTAAATCAACCAACAAACGAAGATCATGATTGCTCAGCTATAAATGAAATTGAAATGGAAACTACACATAAGAATGTCGAGAAGAATAATAATAACAACCAGACATTCGCACCAGAATGAAAGCTGGAAGATGGTAACACCCAGCAAAAAAACGAAAAATAACTTCAAACACAAACGTTAGTAAGGCTGCAGAAACAGTAAAGCGACGATGGTTACAAGAAATCACTCGCCGAAACTCCTTCAGCGCACTGCCAGAAGAGATAGAAATAGACCCAGTCGAAAAACCAATAACCCACATCGCCAAACCATCACCAATCTACATTGATGCCCAAATAATAGACCCCTTTATTGAACTACTAAATGACACGGCAGGAAAAGAAAATTACAGCATCAAACAAATAAAACTGGAGCAGGTAAAAGTTCAAACTAACACTCCAGAAACAAGAAAACAGAACAGAAAACTAACAAATGCATTAAAAGAGAAAAACGCCGGGTATCACACTTACCAGCTCAAAACTGATAACAGTTAGAAAATAGTAATCAGAGGATTACACCTTGAGACAAATACAAGTAGCATATGCGAGGAACTAGCAAAAATCGGACACCAGGTAAGAACAATAAATAACATAACCAGATTTGATACTAAACAACCATTACCGCTATTCCTAATAGAACTTGAACCTAAAAATAATAACGAGGAAATTTTCGAAATTAAAAAAGTTCTAAACACAATAATAACAGTGGAGCCACCTAGACATAAGAAAGACATACCGCAATGTATAAGGTGTCAACAATATGCGCAGAAAGGCATCTAACAATAAACTGACCATACATGGAAAAAATAAATGATGTAAAATGCTACAATTGCAATGGAAACCACCCAGTTAGATACAAAGGTTGTATAGTCAGAAAATAACTTCAACGTAAATTGTTTCCGCCGCTTCGAAACAGGACATACAATAATTATCACACACAATAGAACAACACAGAAACTGAAACATCATCAAATGTGCAGCATGCAACGAACGCTAACCACAATAACATTAACACCTTTGGTAACCGAAGCTACGCGCAAGTAACCAAACAATCAACGCCCTTAGACAACCAAAATCAGAACAATAACATCAACGACGCCACAGAAATCAAGGAACTGTTAAAGCAATCTATTAAAAACACTGAAATGCTAACAAGAATGATAAGCGAACAAAACGCAGTCCTCAGACAGCAAATGCAACAAATCACAGTCATGCTACAACTGCTTACAAACATGCTAAGCAAAAGATAAAAATGGATACGCTAAAAATAGCAGCTTGGAACACAAACGGCCTACAACAAAGGGCCCTAGAAACTAAAACATTTTTGTATAAAAATAATATTGATATACTACTTGTCTCAGAAACACATTTCACTCTAAAAAGTTACCTGAAAATACCGTACTATACCATCTACGTACGACACCAAACACCCCTCAGGTAAAACACATGGAGGAACTGCAGTAATAATAAAAAATGACATCAAGCATCACCTACGTAGTCAAACAAATCAAGAACACTTACAAGCAACCACTGTCACAATACAAACCAATGACAATTCCTTCCAGATATCAGCGGTATATGCACCACCGAGACATAAAATGACACTTAAAAAATGGGAAGAGTAAATAAAGGAATATTGCACGGCACTCTTTACGGACATCGAAAAGCATTCGACAAAGTTAACCATGAAAAACTTTTTCAAACAATCAGAAAGCAATTTCCTGAACAAATCTACAAACTACTCAAATCTTACATAAACAATAGAACCTTTGTAGTAAAAATAAATGATGCATATTCTGAAATTAAGGATATCAAGGCAGGAGTACCGCAAGGAAGCGTCCTAGGACCAATACTATACACACTATATACGGCAGACATACCAACAACTGTCAACAGCAAAATACTAACGTTCGCGGACGATACGGCCATACTAGTGAGGCACGCAAATCCGGAAACAGCTGCCGCATTACTACAAGAACACATTACAATAATAGAAAAGTGGCTGCAAAACTGAGGTGATTAGGTCGTGATAGGTGTGGAAGAAACACTCCGATATATTCGATAACAATTGTTTATTTCGTGGCTTATTCTGATGTACACTGATATACAGAACTCGCGATGTTGGGCGCACAATTCGTGGTTAAACGCTCGCTGCGGATCGGTACGTTTAGATGCGACGGGAGTCTGCGAGGATCGCCGAGATGCCGAAGACTAGATTGTCGATTGCTCGAACCGTACGATTATAACGACTCTATGCGGGGGTGCGACGTACCGGACTGGATGTAGAGGATTGATCTTAGAAGGTTGACTCTTGACTCTCGACTCTAGACTCTAGACTCTCTTTTCGTCAGGATGATGCTACCAAGGAAAACTGTGATGGGGTGTATCTAAAGAATGCGATGTCATCGGATTCGTTGAGGAAAGCTTTGGTTTGGATAGTGAGGGAGGTGTACGTCGTTGCTCACTGGTTAATTGCTGGTTAATTGGTCGTTGGAACAGGATGCTAACTGTCCTTGAGAGTAATTATCGGTAAGCGTCGTACGTGAGAGACAGCGGAACAAAGTCTGTTTCGGAAGACCTTAGCTAAAACAAGTCCTAAGATTTATAGCAGGTACTTAGGCTAGCTGTAAATATTCGGGAACGATGTATCGGCATCTGGCCATCATTTGACCGCCCGTGTAGGGCCCAGTGTGGGCGCGGGACAGAAACTGTTGGAAAGTTTGCTGTCGAGTGCCGTCACAAAACAGACAAATAAAAGCGAACACCAGTAAGTGTAACCACACAATATTTACACTTAGAAAAGGAAAAACGTCAGATATCCAACTGAACGGCGCCCACATAGCTCAAACAAAGCAAGCCAAATATCTAGGAATACATTTAGACACACACCTTACATGGAAACGTCACATAAAATCAATAATAAACAGAATACGTGAAAAAAGGAAGCAGATGTACTGGTTACCCAATAGAAAATCTAAATTAAGCACAATGAATAAGCTAAATAAATACAAAACAATAATCAAACCAATCTGGACATACGGAGTCCCACTATGGGGGACGGCAGCAATGAGTCACATAAATAAAATAGAAACAGAGCGAGCAAAAATTTTAAGGACAATAGTTAACGCTCCATGGTACGTTAGAAATGAAGAATTACGAAAAGATTTAAAAATTCCAACAGTCAAAGAGGAAATCGCCAGATAATGTGGTCCTTCTTCTCCCTGGATGATATCTAAAACTTTTACTAGTGGTGTTAGACATTGTAGATACTCTTCGATATATTTAAATTCAGTGCCTTTTATGTTAGCGTTTAAAGTTTCTCGCGAAT
>CM026195.1:3503696-3545536 GCA_014825925.1 Bombus breviceps | reverse complement strand
TGTTAATGAAGAGCAATGTGTCACATTTTTCAAATAAAGTATAAAGAACGACTTGTAACACACCCAAACCAGCTGGTTGCTGAAAGGAATAAAATAATAACAGAAAGAAGACTGAAGAAGAAGCAACCCGCAGACTTCGCAATAGAAATATAATAGACAACCTGAAAGATGGAACCCCGCTGGGGGTAAGCATCCACACGCTATATTTTTATTCTCTAGGATATAATATTTTACCAAATGTCCTACTGGACAAATTGTAAAAATTAAATAAAATAATTTTTTTTTTATTTATTTTATTAATTTTTCTTTTTATTTTTTAATAGCCATGAAGAATCAACCACTTTAGCAAACAATAGTGGGTTCTGCCCTATTATGGATTATGTGACAAATTGGCAGTCAGCATAGGGGCTAAGTTGACTGCCTGACCACCATACTCCCCCCTCCCCAACTTTAGGAGAAGAGGCTCGCTACACCGTGTGTATAGCCACACCACACGGGTCATCTACCAATATTGTATTATCCCCTCCTGACCTTTGGTAGCGGTGGAAGATCCGGAGTGGGACTTTTCGATCACAGGGTAACGTCGCAAGAGAGGGTAGAAGTTCCCAGCTTTAGATACAACACCGCCAAAGAGGGGGAAGATCTTAGTTACATATCCTAGTATAAGTATACCAAAGACTTTCCTCTCATCAATCCATTGTATCTAAGGCATGAGCCTGCTAGGTAAACCTTACTGCACTAGCAGGTTATGGACTCAACACATTTTTTTTTCATTTTCTTCATCTTCTTTCATATAACCGTGATATTTGTAGAGCTGCTGGCTGGCTGTAGCTGTCGCTGCTGCTGGGGTACTCCTGTATTTTCCACTTATTTGGATGTCGTGGAAGAAAAATCGAACTATGGGCGCCGGGATTCGAACCCGGGTCCCGAACCTACAGCGCTAACCACTGCGCTGCCGTCGTCCGACACTAGTTAGTTTCGAGTTGTGGTATTCGAAGTGTCGAGTACCGCCACAGGAAGAAAGCTCCGTGTGGGTGTGCTTTTTGAACGAAGAACGCGGATTCGTTGTTCACATTTTTCGTTAACAGTTGCCGCACTACTACGAGAACACATTACAAAAATAGAAAAGTGGCTGCAAAACAAACAAATAAAAGCGAACACCAGTAAGTGCAACCACATAACATTTACACTTAGGAAAGGGAAAACACCAGATATCAAACAAAGCAAGTCAAATATCTAGGAATACATTTAGATACACACCTCACATGGAAACATCACATAAAATCAATAACAAACGAAATACGTGAAAAAAGGAAGCAGATGTACTGGTTAACCAATAGAAAATCTAAATTAAGCACAATGAATAAGCTAAATAAATACAAAACAATAATCAAACCAATCTGGACATACGGAATCTCACTATGGGGGACGGCAGCAATCAGTCATATAAATAAAATAGAAACAGAGCAAGCAAGAATTTTAAGGACAATAGTTAACACCCCATGGTACGTTAGAAATGAAGAATTACGAAAAGATTTAAAAATTCCAACAGTCAAAGAGGAAATCGCCAGATAATGTGGTCCTTCTTCTCCCTGGATGATATCTAAAACTTTTACTAGTGGTGTTAGACATTGTAGATACTCTTCGATATATTTAAATTCAGTGCCTTTTATGTTAGCGTTTAAAGTTTCTCGCGAATNATAGGGAGTCCCACTATGCGGGACGGCAGCAATGAGTCACATAAATAAAATAGAAACAGAGCGAGCAAGAATTTTAAGGACAATAGTTAACGCTCCATGGTACATTAGAAATGAAGAACTACGAAAAGATTTAAAAATTCCAACAGTCAAAGAGGAAATCGCCAGATATGCAAAAAAGTATAAAGAACGACTTGTAACACACCCGAACCAGCTGGTTGCTGAAAGGAATAAAACAATAAGAGAAAGAAGACTGAAGGAGAAGCAAGCCCCAGACCTCACAATAGAAATATAATAGGCAACCTGGAAGATGGAACCCCGCTGAGGGTAAACATCCACATGCTATATTTTATTCTCTAGAATATAATATTTTACCAAATGTCCTACTGGACAAATTGTAAAATTTAAATAAAATAAATAAAAAAAAAATTATATTACATCCACTACACTATTTTACTACTACTTTAAAATGTGTTGCTTATACCTGTATTAAACAATATTTAAATAAAATTAAATCGGACAATGTTCAAGCAATAACGCATGACTCTCTTTCATGTTTATCACCTGTTTGTATCACCAGAATACCTGGCATTAAAGGATGTAACTGGAAAGAGAAGAACTGGGACTTACTATTGAAACGAATAAGCAGTACAAGCTAAGCCAAAGATTTCAAATAAAGGAAGGCGTGCTAAGAACGCCGTAATATCCTTTATTGTATTTGCTTCGGGAAATAACGGTATCAACTGAAATACAAAGAACTGATCGAAATATTCTGCCATAAAGTGGGTGCAATAAAGTGCAACAAAGTTAAAGTACAATAAAATTAAAGTGTAATATACAAGTAAAGTTCCAGTAATTGCGTTCTTTCAAAAACTTCTTAATTTACTTTTTCAATTTCACTTTGTTTGAAAATACTCCTTTTTCAACGACCATTCAGTATCCCATGCAATCGTAGATTTTAACTCGCATTAATGACAGAACTATCGGTCATCAATGAATAATTAATAAAATATTATTACTGGTCATCCACATTTATAACACTTAAAGACTGCGATCTGACGTCAGACAAGAAGTGGGGCGCCCCAGTTTTGCTAAGACCGATTATTTTATTAACCAATCTGACATGTTACAAAATTATACTAGCTGGCATATATCTTGTAAGAATGCACAGCGTAAATAACGATTGCTAATTAATCCAGCACGTTAAAATTTTGCTGAAGATTTGTATCTTATCAGGAACTTTAATTCGCAATTCGTTGTATGTTATCATTAATCATTGTAATTACTTTCACACGCAATTAGAGTAAAGCTAGATTAGTTATTCGGAATATTTATTTTCGACTTAAATGTATGATTACATATATAAACAATGTACGTATTGTAACACTGTAACGTAAAAACTTTGTCTTTATCTTTTTGAAAAAGATCATGTGGTATAATTACTCTGGCTATTTAATTTATAAAAGAATAAATAATATACATTGAAATATTGAAATATATATGAAATATGCACAGTGTGAAATACAAATACATATATGTCTGAGATGAAAGGACACCGAAGCCCCTTACCTTTGGAACTTTGTTCGAGACTTGTGATAGTGAGCTTGGGCTCGAGGGGATAACCGGTCGCCGAACGTAGCCGTGGTCAAGGGAAGAACGTTTACCTAACAAAGGTACGGAGTGGCCGTATGCCTCTCCTTGAAAAAATATAGATGTGGCGGCACGCGACAATGGGCATTCCAGATGCCTGGATCGCTACACCGGGACCCCACTCTTCGGACAAGATGATGGCCAGGTGTCGATGCATCTTCCCTGTATATTTCCGGCTAGCCTAAGGACCCGCTATAGATCTTAGAGTTTGTTTAGCTGAGGTTCTTCAAACTGACAAATAGTCTTAGTCTTAGCAGCTCTTAAATCTATCACCTACTGCGGGAAGATATGAGAAACCTTCTTTCCTCATGTACGACGCTTCTGCTAGCAACTCTCTCTCTCTCTCTTTCTCTCTCTCTTTCTTTAACAACCAACATGGAAATTAACCAATTAACAGCAGAGTCGATCTCTCTCACTTTCCGAACGAAGGCACCTTTCCACGAATCCGATGATCTCGTATCCTTAGACACACCCCAATATAGTTTTCCTCTGCAGCAACATCGTGACGGAAAGTCATTCTCTTTCGCGAGGTCGCAATAGCGAGTTACATAGTGTCTTTACGCTCGGTGGATATTCTACGTTTTTAACAAAGAGTTAGTCCAGTAATACTTGTACCGCAGACAAGGGAGTGGGTACAGCTTGGACTTTGGAGGAGGGCGCAATTTGTTGTCCCGTTGACCGCGGATTCGTTATTGAACCTAGGATCATTGTCATTAGCGTCTCGAGTATCTAATTACCACGGTTACTTGTCAAAATCTGTAATAATATAAATACATAAAATATAGATTTCATTTCTAAAAGAAACATTTCTAAAGTTCTATATTTTTTATTTCTACTTTAACCCTTTGGTGATGATTCGTAAGCGATTATTTAAAGTATTTGTTACGTCGCGTGAAACGGTCCGCGCGGCGTCTCTAATTATCTGTCCGCCAAGGGTCCATATCGCTATGCAGACCCCCAATAAACCTAAGGACCCATCATAAACCTAGTCTTTTAGTTCACCTTTCGTTTCGATATTCATACCTAACTTCTATTACCTTAAAGGAATCGTTGTTCCTGTAAGTGTTATTGGTTTATGGATGGTCCCTGGAACAGTCCTTAGGTTTATTATGCGTTCGTACAAATTACGGAAAGGCGAATATTTCTCTAACGGAAAAGTCGGTTTTCCCGTGAATAATGTTGCTCCAGAGCCACGTCGGTCGGAGGTCCTCTTCGCCAATCGTCGTTTATCAACACCGACTATAACCAATGGACATCGTGGATCGCTACCCTCACGTTCTAGCGAACATTGTAAACAACGAATCCACGTCCTTAGTACAAAAGACACACCCACACCGAGCCTTCTTCCGTAATGCTACGAGAACGCATCGTTACTGTTCTTAAAATCCTCTTACAGTCAACACCTGATTTGTGCTCCTATCCTCCGAGCAGTTATCTCTAGATATCGTGTTAAGTTCGCAGCGTGTTACTTGTTGAAAAATATAAGATCTATAACCCTGTAAATCGCAGTGTTATACTCACTCAACTACCCCTATTCTCCTATCCGAAATCAGGGGATCGATCTATCTCGTGGTGTCTATTCTTGCAATCGTAACGGGAATTTACGCCTCCCGTTGAAGCGTATTCTCGCGAACGCGTCTCCCCGCGAGTGGTCGAAAATACAGTATTTCTTGCAAATATAACCGTGCGACTTAGTACAAGAAGCACGACAAACATTACCTCAAAGCATTGAGATTCTTGAATTACTCTTTACTTTTTAATTTTAACAAACCGATATCTACGGTTGATTCATGCATTTCTAATACAATTACATGAATCGATATAATGCGCGGTATGACGCAATTAAGCCGTACATCGTCTATGTAGCGAGGGCAATTGTATCGTCTATCGCCTTTTATAGTCTTCGTTGAATCATTTCACTTCGTTACGTAATTTTTCGTTTCATTTATAACTTTCAACAAATACAATAAATACAATAATATTGTTGTACAATAATATTTCATAATATGTAAAACCATTATTGAATATACGATACACGAATTCTCCACGAACATTTTATGAAACCGAGATAGATGAAGAAATTCACGGATTTACAACGTAAAGCAAATTAAAATACGAATTCTACAATTTAAAATATATTACATTAAAATTCCTTTTTTAAAATCTATATCGTTGTTTAACATTTTTTCAAGAAATAGATGTCATTTGCTCTAATTATTCGAAATAATCAGAATTCTATCATTTCGGAAAACATGAAATTTCCTCTTTTTAAAGTCTATACGTCTGTATAAAGCTTTATCGAAAAATATTGTCCTATATCTCCCTACTACTACTCGCATATATATATTTGTCGAAAGATCATTGGAATTTGAGGCGCGTGGTGATTCTTCGTTTGATTTATCCATCATTCACAAGCAGAAATTGATTTAAACGTATATACAGGACTTATACTAAGTTTAACTAATACTAAATTTACGAATATTAAATTAACGAATAACGAGATTACAAACAATAAATTTGATGAACACTATTAACAATATTTATTGGGTTCAAACGAATCCACGGTCAGCGGGATAACACGTTACTAAATTAAAAAAGGCTTCTAGACACAAATACGTTTTTAGACGCTCGATATAACTACTCGATGTAACACTTTTCAAGGCGATCACACGAATGCCGGATCGATGGAAATCTTCCTCGCTGTACGATTGCATTTTGTTTTCTTATGCTCGATAGAAGCGTCGAGAAAGTTCCAATCGCCGTTGCTAGGCAACCTCTGCCTGCAGTTTGATTATTAATACAACGTGCGTCCCATTATATTGACACCTCCGAGACAAAATAATACGTGGCTAGGTCCGTTCTTGAGGCCATATGCCGCCACAACCACACTTCTAAGGAAAACCCATACAACCATTCCACACCTCCGTCAGGCAAAACGTCCATCCCGTGACCGTGGCTACGTTCGGCGACCAGTTGTCGCCTCGAGCCCAATCTCGCTATCACGAATCTCGAACAATTACCATCGGACTGGATAACTACAATTGTTTAATTACAGCTATGATAGAAACTAGATTACAATGTTGCGGGATTTTCCCAAAATTCCAATGGTTCCGGCGTTCTTTCATCTCCGACATATTCATATGTATTCATTTTATGTAACTATGAATCTTCAACGTTTTCTATAATAAAAAAGCAGGTGTAAATTAGTCATCGTGTTATAGTTCCAGCTATCTTGTTCTTCTTCCAAATCCGTGAAAATCCGTGTGGATGTATACAAAACAGGATGCAAATCCTACTACTTGTACAGCTTTAGTTATAAATCTGTTTCAGAGAAATGGAATGCACGTTGTCTACCGAAACGTGTATGTTACAACTTGGAATGTTCGTAAAGCACGTATAACTCTGATATTACAGAGTTACGCTGGATGATGTAATCATTCAAATAGATATGACACTAGTACGCTTCTTGTATGACTTGAGATAGTTGAGACACACGATGAAATTTAATGGTGCAGGAATATACAGAATATGCATAGTATTTATATAAAAAGTCTGTTTAGTACCATCAGAAACTTTATTTCACATAATCGATCTTTTACAATTACATAATTTTGTTGAATCAAAAAACGTTTAAAATGTAAGAAACATCTGTAACGGAGGTCTACGACTTGCCGATCGTAACAGCTTCCATCAACATTTCGTTCATCCGATACTTTTTCAATAATCGTTGGATCGTGTTCCTGTATAATTACCGCGTACAAGTCTAACGCGAGCAATTGAACGCGCAAACAGAGGTCCTCTAGCATCCAGCACGTAATTCCTGTTATTTGTCACATTCCTGTTATTTCGATTCATCACGATGCTGCGTACGTGAACAATATGGAAAAAGAAAGAAAACATCAGGCCAGAAACATTACCGTGCGCATTCCTTTCTTTTGTTTTTTCCTTCGAAACATATCGCGTTAACGACATGTAAACAGGAATTCACTAACGTCCGATATTCTGTTTCATACTCTTCTAATTTTCTTTATATTAGATTCTTTATTATGATTAGATCGTGGATGTTTATATAAATTCGTAACTTTATTTTACACTATTACAGAAATACAATTATGGAAATTGAACTTGAATAGAAATTTCTTTCATTCAATACAATTAAGTATCACAACTCATTTATTACGTTAATCCTTAACAATATAACAGAAACTTTACTTTCAATGTTTTCGATATCTTTGCACATTATTCTATACAATCTGTGTATTTCTACACTTTTAAATTTCCTATAAATGTACAATCTGTTTATAACTCATCATAATGGTTTAGTTTAAATTACGTTTGTAGAATATGTCTTACACTTGTCACCAGAGGGCCATCGACATCAACATAGGGCTACCTATGTTAATGCTTTCTCACTAGTGGTCACATTGACTGTTTGTTTCAATAAATATAACTTCCAACACAACTTTTCCTATCCCAGTGTCTAAGGTAAAGGTCTGCTAGGTGTAAGCCTTACTGAGGAGTCCAACTAGCAGATCTTGGGACGAAACACTACTTCCTCTTTTCTCCTTTTCCTTCATTTGTTGGTCCTATTATATTCCATCTTGGCCATGTGTTTGTTTTCTCTCAAGTTGTTGCTTGTTTAATTACAATTCAGCAGCTGTGTGAAAGCAACATATGGACAAGATGGATTGATGATTGATTGACAGACGGAAAGCGGATGATTTTCGCGACATTTAGTTCCTTTTGAGAGAGAATAAAAAGACTCAATAAATAGTAATTTCCTAGTTTAGTGCCTGTAACGATATATATTCTAAATCTATTTAATTTATAGCAGTTAAGATAAAGCGAATCCTCTTCTCTTTACGGATGGCATTTTCATCTGGCAGTTCTACACATCTCTGCAAATAGGAATATTAATAGCCATTGAAGAATCAACCACTTTAGCAAACAATAGTGGGTTCTGCCCTATTATGTATTATGTGACAAATTGGTAGCCAGCATATGCTAAGTTGACTGCCTGACACCATACCCCATACCCCCCCCCCCAACTTTAGGATAAGAGGATCGCTACACCGTGTGGTATAGCCTCCACACGGATCATCTACCAAAATAGTATTATCCTCTCCTGACCTTCGGTAGCGGTGGAAGATCCGGAGTCGGACTTTTCGATCACAGGGTAACGTCGCAAGAGGGGGTAGAAGTTCCCAGCTTTAGATACAACACCGCTAAAGAGAGGGAGGTCTTAGTTACATATCCTAGTATAAGTATACCAAAGATTTTCCTCTCTCCAATCCATTGTGTCTAAGGCATGAGCCTGCTAGGTAAACCTTACTGATGAGTCCCCACTAGCAGGCTCTGGACGAAACACATTTTTTTTTCATTTTCTCCACGAAAGAAGTTTCATATGTATAATTTGATTTCTTCTATTTTATATTTTGCGCATAGAGTGTTTGTCCGATCAGTCGCGGGAAGACGCGATCGCGAGGAAGCGCGTCAACGGGAGTCGTAAATTCCCGTTACAATTAGAATAATCGACACCACGAACAGATCGATCCGCTTATTTCTGTTAGGATAATAGAGGCGGTTGAGGTGGTATAACACTGCGGTTAACAGGTGATAATATATATATATATATATATATATGTCGGGTTAACGTTATGGTTAGGGTTGGAGTAAGGGGCGTGAAATGAATCTTCGTCGCGATTAGGCATTGTTGTTATGCAGTAGAGAAGATATTGACTAGTGCAAATGTGATTATTACAGACTTCGACAAGTAACCGTGCTAATTAGATACTCGACACGCTAATGACAATGATCCTAGATTCAATAACGAATCCGCGGTCAAAGGGATGATAGATATACGTTCTCACCAAATCTAAGTCTGACTCTCGATTAATGAAACGTGAAAAATTCACTGATCGTAAAGGCTTTACTCTTTTCGTGGATGAGCTCTCACAAGGAATGACTTTCCGTCGCAATGATGCCACAGAGGAAAACTACGACGGGGTGTGTCCGAGGGCACAAGATCATCGGATTCGTGGAGCGATGCGTTCGTTCAGAAAGTGAGGGAAATCGGCGTTGCTGTTAATTGGTCAATTTCCATATCGGTGGTTAGAAAAGGATGCTAGCTACCCTTGAGGGAGAGAGTTGCTAGCGGAAGCGTCGTACGTGAGTAAAGAAGATTTCTCGTATCTCTCCGCAGTAGGTGACAGATTTAGGGGCTGCGAAGACTAAGACTGTTTGTCAGTTTGAAGAACCTCGGCTAAATAAATTCTAAAATTTGTAGGGGGCCACGGGACAGAATCCGTTGGAGTGTTTATTGTCGCGTGCCGCTGCTATATTCTTTCAAAGAGAGCCATACGGTAACTCTATGCCTTTGTTTAGGTAAACGTTTATCCCTTGACCGCGGCCTCGTTCGGCGACCGACTGTCGCCTCGAGCCCAAGCTCACTATCACGAGTCTCGAACAATTACAATCGGACTGGATGACTACAATTGTTTAATTACAGCTATGATAGAAACTAGATTACAATGTTGCGGGATTTTCACATATATATATATGTCGGAGATAAAAGGACATCGATGCCTTTCCTTTGAAACGTTTGGGAAAAACCCAATACCCTAATTCAGACTTTACAACTAAGCAATAAACTAAGAAATAGTTATATGGGTACCTAAGGTTTATGACGATGGGCTTGGGCCCGAGGTGACATAATGAGTTGCCGAACGTAGCCGCGGACACGGGAGGGACGTGTAATAACAGAGGTATGAAGTAATTGTGCAGTCCTCCTTAGGAACAATGATTGACCCGAGAGGTGGGAAAGGATTATATAAGGGCGATTCCATTTGGACTAGTGGGCAGTGAGCTAGTCGCCGAACGAATTGCTGATTGAGTTGCGTGTACGGATCGTGTATGTTATCGGATTTGTCTCCCGTGGCCGTGGATTCGTTATCGAACTTAGATTCATCGTCATCGACATCTCTTTTGTCCGATTGCTGTCTTTACCGGTAAACTCTTGCAATCATCACATCGGTACCAATAACGATCAGCTAGAGTACCTAATCACGATGGTCAGTTCGAGTGAAGATTCGTCAAACGCCCCAAAATTCTAAATCTCTCATCATTTCCGACATATATATTTCCAACAACTTTGTATAGAAGATAGTTACGCTAACAAATATTACAAAAATCATACTTCTTAACTACCTTACGACAAATAGTTATTTAAATTTACATCACTAAAAACTAAACAGTGGAATAATGAGTAATGTTTTCATAAATGCAACATTGTTGAAAAAGATACATAAAGTAACTTGCATATTGTTTGATCAAGAAACAAAAATTGTACAGTCGATAATTGATCCCCTGTTCCTTGTAAATGACCGGTCGTCAGCCACACAACTAGGGCCAAGTTCCTTTCAATGGGTCCTAGTATTCCCTTTGACACACCATGAGGTTTGACGGCCGAGTAGTTCGACCTAAACCGAATTCAATTGTCCATGAAAAGATACTGATTTTTCGTGAGACAATAACGAAACTTGTTTATTTCTGATTCTTTTTAAACAAAACTTTTACTGAGGTATTTGTCAGATTTTTCCGATTAAATGAGACCAAACACGATATAGTTTAAATCCCATTTCCATGTATGTACATGTATTTAGTAGACGAAAGAAAATAAGTTAACATCATTAAATAAGCAAATATGCTTCAAATTACATATATCGTGTTTGATTCTGTTTTAATCAGAGATGCTTCGCTATTACACTGATAAAAGATTCGTTCAACGAGAAATGGAAAAAGAAAAAAGTACGTTGTTGCATTAACATTATGCAACCGATATGTTTCTTTTCGTCAAGCTCACTTTCGGATCTCTCTCTCTCTCTCTCTCTCTCTCTCTCTCTCTCTTTCACTCGGACTGTCCTTTATATTCGGAAAAATGGCGAGTCACAATTGGGTGCTCTACACTCTACGCGATAATTCATCGTCAGGGAATCGCGATTTTCGATCAATTGCGTATAGTATAGAGACAATACTGTATTAGATCAATAGATATTTTGCAGAAATCCAAGAAAAATTTCCATGATTTAAAAATGTCAATGTTCACTATAAATAGATAACCTAATTCTCTCAGAATAATATTTTAGTAAAGTGGATTTAGTAAAATTTTATATAGATCAAAATAATAATATTAATAATAATAATAAAAAGAAAAATAATCACGAAAAGTATATTACGAATATTCTTAAAATTATCTCTTATAACTACAATGTTAAAAAATTCGAGGAGAATTTAATAATGATAAGAATAACTGAAACATAAATAACTGAAACGAAACTTATAAATGAAATATTGGTATGTTAACGGAATGTTACACCTTAATAAACTAAATATACACATTTATTGTCTTATCACTTTTCGTATTCATCCAACACGCCAAAGTCTACTCACACCAACTCAATGCCAAGATGCTAAAAGTTCAATGTTTCCGTCTATCTCTAAACAAGTCTTCGTGATGAATTAGAAGGATGTGAAAACGATCACGTTCGAATTCACGACACTCTGTGTACGTCATCGATGTCTCTATCGATAATTCGCTAGTGAGTCATGCGCGAGTACCTCGAGTTCGATCTCGAAATAATGAGCTGCCAATTAGCCGGAAATAAAAAGTTCGTCCTTCCGATCGATTCGTACCTGGAAATTTTTTTTTCGTGGAGGAAACCTTCATAGGCGCCGGGTAGTCTCATTTCAATATTTGTTCCGACATGCGAAATCTGTTACCCTGTCATGAAGTAAAATCAACGACGACTCGGCGATCCACACCTGACCCACCGCCAAATTCACTTTCGAAGAAGACATCGTACAACAACACAGTTTGCGTTCGTTTTCTTCGAAACGAGCATGAAAATTGTATGTACCTGTGTATCGTCGAATCGAGATAAATGTAACGTGGTACACAATTTGTAGCTCTTTGGAATTTTTAAATTGACAAGTTAAAATTAATATTTTTGACAAATTTAAATTAATATTGTGTGGATAGTCGATACGCTCCGTGTTGAATTTTCCGCTTTGACTGGGTATTTTCGTTTCTATTCGTCGATAAATTTGGCATACGATATTTTGTATAATCCAGTATCGGGGTTTAATTATCAATAATTTGTATTCTTGAGTGTTAAATATCTTTGTTTTACTAACACCAGTATATGTTATGATATAGTAATGTTACAAATATTATAAGACGTGTATTATACGGGAAACTGGTGATTCTGCTAATGTGAGCTGTCAGAAAGTCTCAAAAATTGATACGATAGAAAGCACGTCAAAATGACGCATTTGCATTTGAATCAAATGTTGTTTGAATTAAATGTGAACTTTGTGTTCTTGTATTCTTTTATAAGTCGAAGATTGGTAGTACCTAATAATAATCGGTAAGGCTGCCTTCTATCAATATTGCAAGTACAAATGTCGTTCTTTGGTGACGGGTACTTACCTCGGCGATAGTGCCACACAGTACCCGGGCACCCCTAGGTCCATAGGGGTCAGGACACGCCCAACCAGCGCACAAGGTACCCAATACCATGTTACCTGGATCAGTTAGGCCTGCAGGGGCTTTCACTCGTCTCAGGACGAACGGGGCGTTTTCCAAGTCCTACCGTCTTCTCGGGACGGTTCCGGAGCAGGTGGGACGCTGCTCACCCGCCGAAGGCCATTCGGGGGAGCCAATACCCCTTAAATCGGCCCTCTTGCCAGTATTTGGTCACAACCACTGCCACCACGAGTCCATACCCATAATTGTCCGAGTCGAGGGCTCGCTACATAATTGGGCACTCAGCCCCCGTGGTACCATTCACAGTCATTGGTGGGACAACTTTTTTGCGGATGTCCCGCCGCGTCCCTGCCGGCCGGTTACCCTGCTAACCGCGCTCGACAGACACAGATGAGTAACTCGGGAACTTATCCCGACGGTCTCACCAATCGTCTTTGCCTCACCGATTATCTTACCAGTAGTAATAGCAGAATTTTCGAAGTAATCATCACTCAAGATTAATGCCCTGCATAGAGTTCACAGGGCCACGTTAATAAGTGAAAATAGGAGAAAGAGACCTCCTTGCCCATGCGTCTAGTAGGTGATATTGTTTATGGGAAAACCCAGTTTTTCATGCGTCACGTATTGGGTTTTTCCATTAGGTAACTACCTGCTTTCCAGTAATTCGTAAAGTCGTAAAATAACTGCTCCAAATAAAATAACGGACGCAATAAACTAAGGGTTTATGTTTATGATGGGTCCTTGCAGTAATTACGAGTACACGGTGAGGCCCTACGCACATCCTGCCTCTAATGTGGGTTGGCGTCGTAGCCGCCACAGACCCAACGGTTAAGGCTATATTAGACGCAATACAGAAACAAAACGAAACTTTTACTCAACGAATTACAAAACTCGCACAACGTTTTGTCGAAATTAAACACGCAGAAATCGAAAAAAAAAAGAACTTGAGGCAAAGGTCGATAATTTAGCAAGAATAGCCATGGGAAAAATATCAAAAGTCAGTTCCCTAAGAACCCACACCGCCAAAGACCAATCAGTCCTTCAAGAGCCTACTCCAATACCTCAGATACCATCTCAACCATCCGAGGACAGAACTTTCTCCGAACGTTTTGCACAAGTAGAGCTTGAAGTTACAGACGCTATAAAATGCATCCCACAACCGGAAAATTCAGCTGATTTTATGTCGAGAGATTTAGATGCTAACACACGAGAGAAGTCTTTAGAAAATAAAGATGACAAAAGCCTATCTCCATCTATGTTAGATAGTAGTAAACGGCGCAATCGTTATAGTGTGGCTGTAAAGCCTGTTACTTCGCCAAATTTCGAAGAAATTGTTTACAATCAACTAAGCCAGTCAAGCACAAATAAAATTTTGCGAAGCGCTTTAAATTAATAAGCGCGAAATTAATCCAAGACGAGTCTGAAATAATTAATAAACAAAAAGCATCGGAAAATGTAGAAAATAAATTGACCAAAGAAGAAGAAAAAGGTATTAAACGAAAATGAATTTCAGATAGTGAAAGCGAAACAATTAATGCGCGTCAACGAAGGGAAGTTCTTTTAACAGACACAGCTAATGATAGCGATAGATGTAAATTTGTAGAAAATGATAATACAGTAACGAGTGTAATAGCAATCGATGAAGCGAATTTGAACCAACATACTCGGAATGAAATATCTCGTTTACGTATAAATATGGTATTTCACAGTCCCTTATCATGTAGTCGGCGATCGAAGAGTTGTGATGATAAATGGCAACCTGAAGAAAACGCAGTAGAAGATCAATATAACGATATAAACGATGATACTTTGTCCAAAGGGTATCAACAGGATGACTCAGAGATACAAGAGAAAGTTAAGGATGGATCTGATAAATTAACAGCAAATGATGACGAGAAATCATCCAAGATGACAGATATACCTTACACAAACGATAACATGAATGTTACAACGAATGATACTGAAAGTGTCTCAGATAACCATACAGAGGATGCTAAAATAACCACGCAAGTACCAGTGTTACCATTGAAGATTTATCAAGAAATGTCTACAACTGAAAAATCGAAAGCACAACTGTAACTGAAGAGAATCCTCGAAAAGACAATAATACAGAACATGAGAATAGCTTTCGGGTTAGTATAGAGGATACCACGACAATTCGGGTATCGACAACTCACATGATGCCAATAGAAACCAAAACCACTGCTCAAGTACCAATATTGCCAGAAGAACTGCAAACTACTGAAAGTGACGTACTGTTAACCACCTCCACAATGAAATCAGACGCTGAAATGAAAACTAGTGATTTAGAAAATGTACGTTCTAATAATATGGAAGTTGAACAGAAGGACTCTTCAAAAACTAATACTGACGAGATGAATAATAATTCGACTGAAGATTTGGTAACTAGTGGTGATGAAAAAGTGAATGCTGAGAATGGCACTGCAGACAATCTGATGACCAGTGTAGTAGAACATGTAAACGACACAAGTATTAATAACACATTGCTAGAACCAAATATTTCAGTACTAGATAATACAAGTGAGAAAAATGTGACTACAATGAACGTAGAGAAAAGTATGCAGAAGAACTGAACAGAAGATTCAAGAGAATTACATAAACAGATGTCTGAGAGTTTCAGTACGACAGAGGATATTAGACCAGTTACTGAGATATTGGAAGATGACATTGAACCTATAGGATTCGGTTATAAAATACATTTTATCACCACTACATCTCAGACTATGTTATCTAGCTTGGATGCGGACGAATCGTCGGAAGAAAGCTTATGGAGTGATTTCATTGGAGAAGAGTTTGGAAGTGAAGAAGAAGTCAGTGGACAAGAAAGTTATTGATAAGTACAAGTACAAGAAGGATGAAGATACAAGAAAGATCTTACAAAATGAAAAGAGTGGATTAGAAGAACAAAGAAAAGTCGAAGAAAATACAAAAGAAGAAACTGCAAAAGTCAATTCAAAAGGTAGGAGCCACACACAAAATGATATGGAAGATGTAGTAGAAGATTCACAAGAATTATCTAATAAAAGTAAATTATCAAAAATAAAAATTGCACTTAATAAAATTGAAGATACAAAAACTATTTTACAGGATAAAAAGAATTCATTAGAAGGAGAAAAAGTGTTGAAGGTCACCACTTTTAAGAAAACTCTACATCTGGTCTTTTA
The DNA here is from genome assembly GCA_014825925.1 of Bombus breviceps. Classification (NCBI taxonomy): domain Eukaryota; kingdom Metazoa; phylum Arthropoda; class Insecta; order Hymenoptera; family Apidae; genus Bombus; species Bombus breviceps. Next base: position 3,529,460 of record CM026195.1, on the reverse strand, counting down.
GCTTTCTCCAGCTTTGAAGCCATCGACAGCGAACAGACAAAAGACTGCGACGGGGCAGACCAAAAAACAGTGGACAGGCAACGTTTTCTTTTTTTTTTATTTATTATTTTATTTTAAATTTTACAATTTGTCCAGTAGGACATCTGGTAAAATGTTTTAACTTAGTGAATAGAATATAGCATGTGGATGGTTACCCCCAGCGGGGTTCCATCATCGTGTTTATTAGGTTATATCCTTTGTGAAGGCAACGTTGGCTTCAAGGATTTTTTTAGTCATAGGGTAACACTGCTAGCGTGCGGATGTGGATCGACTGACATTGTCATTACGTACTTGTACTTTTCATTTCCGTTTATTAAATATATTTTCTACCTTATAATTTATCCACGCGTCTCTCTTCTTTATACATCGAATAACCTCAACAAAAAGAAGTTGGGGGAAAGAAGAAAATGTACACACAGAAATTACTTCAAAAAATATATCAGATAATAATGATTTGCCTTATGAAAAGAAAAAAAGAAAGTCCATAAATTGCATTAAGAATTAATCTATTTTAGTAAGGAAAAAGAGAAAGGATAGAGGAATTGACCGCGAATTGACTGAATTTTGAAGCGTTTATGAAAAACTTACAGTTTTTAATAAAATATTCAATGTAAAGTATTTGTTATAATATTCAGATAGATAGATGAGAAAAAATTGAATCTGTATAATTATTTATTCATAGTTTATTGATCAATCATGCGACTCATTCAGCATATAAGAGATAACTCGAGGAGTAGTAAATGTGACAATTTATTAGGAACGGTATATCTCGCGTACGACACATTTGCACGTGTTAAATTAAATAAACAAGTATAAAAATCACGCGAAAAAAAAGAAAAAAAATATCTACTGAAAATAATGTTGAAGTAGTTAATAACAATAAATCATATAGCGAAACACAAGGCTTAAATTAAGATCTTAAGTCCAAAGAAAAAAATTGTACTGAAAAAAAACAATGTTTTATTGAAATTAATAAAGTGGACGATATTTCTCCTTTGACGAAATGCTATGATGCTACAGCTGAGGATGAGGAAATAGCTAAAATTGTTTCAAATGATTGTGATAACGACAATATCGAAGTCCCTAAAGACAATGTTAAAGAATTTGAGGAAACCAATAAAATCAGTGGTAGTGAACCAAAGATGTCAACTCCTATTATTGAAAATAATTTATGAAGTGCAAAAAGTAAATGATGGATTAGTGTTTAAATCCTTGCTTGAGTTATCACCTAAAAGTAATATCAAACGACAGACAAGATTAAAAAACCTACTCACCATAAGGACGTGCAGCTCATATGTTAGAGTTGGTAACAAAACAAGCAAGAATGGAAGCTGAAGACTATGTAATAAATTTAGACGAAGAACATACAGTTAAAAGAGTAAAATCCAAAAAACATGCACCTATGTTGAAAGAAGTTGAGAAAATAGCAGCAACATGTAGCGGCAGACAAGAGAAAATAAGCCAAATTTATGAAAAAGAAACGATGGTCAAGAACTCGAAATTTCTCGAGTGGCTATGCTAAACAACAAATTTCACGAACAGCCGAAAGAACGTGAGACAGCAATAGAAGACTTAAATCAATTGTTAAAGCATCAATCGGATATTCATAAAGTTACCTTAAATGAAGCAAGTTTGAAAACAGGAGAACTTTCTGATAAAATTAAATGTTTTGAAGAAAAGGATAATCAGATACCGAAACGTAATGAATTGCTCGAAGAAGAACAGAATAAATGGAGAAGTTTAGAAAAAACGATTACAGAAAAGCTCGAAGAAGAAAAATCCCGTCGAGAAGCAGCTGACGATGAAGTGAAAAAGCTTTCCAAAAATAACGAGCAACTTCTAAAAGATTATCAAGAAATCCATAAAAAAAGGGCTTGTGCTGCATTTTTTCAAAGCTTAACACGTGTAGAATATTGTGGTAAAGGATATTTTGAAATTCTAAAGTACGGTGCAGCTATAAAACTGAACACTAGTGGATTCTGTTATCTGATAGACAGAACTTAACTTAACTTAAAACTTTAAACGCGTTTTTCTTGAAACTATATTTTTCAACTTTGCATTCGGTAGATCTCCGAAGCCCTTCCTCCGATTAACTTGAAATTGGTACGCATTCTTCTGCGTAAGACTGTCTACAACATCGAGTATGATATATTTTTATATCTCAATCCTTTGAATTTTCCTAAGTGTTTGACTCTTTTCAGTGAAAAATAAAATTTTGCCGTTAACGAATCGCCATGCTCTTATGCTTCAAAATTATGTAAAAATCTTACCTTGCGTTGAAGATGATCTATTTTTGCATAAGTTCCTTAAATATAAACATGTTTTACTTTTTACGATCCAGCCACGTTTGCCGCTGGTTGCAAGTAAACAAAGTTGCACCGGATATGAAGTTAGATAATATCTTATCACTCAGCCATTTTGCAATTTTATGTAATAAAAAACATATGAACACAAAAGAAAAAATACGCTGAGGTTGTTGATCATCATGATCACAGGCAAAGAATTAAACATGTATCTCAACTGAAAGATAAAATCAATCAATTGGAACAGGATTTATATGCAAAGATGAGGACAATAGAACAACAGCACAAGATGATGGAAAAATTGAGAACAGAAGGAAAACGTGTGCATACTAAAAGAAAAGAGCACACACGACGTACCTCCACCAGGGGCGCATGATCCGAAATTAGATAGTAAAATAAAAGATTTTCTCTTTTTACTGAACAGTTAGAGAGATTTCATGACAACAAAAGCATTGCCAGTGCAGAATGCATGCAATGTATCAATATGCACCAAAAATACAAGCAATGTGGCGATTACTTTTAGAACGCCACAACCATCACGGAAACACAATCGAGACGAAACAAGATCAAGTTCAAAAGTGAAGTCACGTCGGCTTATTACTCCTAAACGACCAAAAATTGAAGTACGATCCCGAGCACCTGATCTTCAAGTAGAATGTTCCAACAAAGACAGACGATACAAGAGCTGGAGAAGCACGTCGAGGACATGAAGGAGGAAGTGCAGAAATTAGAATTGCAACTCGACGAGTTACATGAAAAAAAAAGATGTCGCCGGCGATCCTCGTGGCACTGTTGACGAGCGAGAGAGGGAGGAGGGCCGTGATCTCCTTCTGCGAGCAGGTTATGCTTCTGAAGGAGGCTGCAGAGAGAACGAGGGTACGGTACTCCCACGCGCGCTAGGCTCGCCGCGCCCACCCGGTGGGGTTCAAACTTTTGCGCTGGCAGTTCAGCGCCACGGGGCCGCCAAGCAGTCCGGTAGGGGAACCAGGCTGCATTGCACGGCGGCTGCGACGAGGAGGGGTGATGTGACAAGGTCGCACACCGCGCCGCGTGGGGTTTTATCATTGTGCGCGGAGGGGGTTCGGTGTGTCGCTCGTAGTGGTTCTCGGGCCTCCCTCGACTGCATCAGGGACGGTCATCCTGAAGGTTTTAGCCGGTTGGAGTCCGACAATACCACGCCGTTTTCCCCAGAAGCGGCCTGGCGTCCGTGCAGATTTCCTCCACGTAAAAAAAAGAAAAAAAAAGGTCATTCATAGCACTTTCTTTACTTAGTCCCTGAACTGTTAACTCTGTTGGCTCTAGGACAATTAATATATGATTCTACACGCAATATAATTAGAATTAATATAATAAGAACAGTAACGTAATTTTTGGCAAAACATTCCAAACGAAGATCGATTAATTCTTTATTTATACAATCAATTAATTTTAAAAATCTATTCATAGTTGATANCAAATGTATTCCAACGAGTTCTTACATTTAAAATTAGTTTCAAGTTTTTTTCTTACTTTTTGTCTTACCTATTTTAACATGTTTTGAAATGTTTGACGGCCGCTGTCCCGTAAACGTGACTTCGCTGTGTCATCTGTTGTTGGCCGCCGTCACCTTTTCGTGACCGCAGTTTTTCTATTTTTTTATTTTATTTAATCGATACTTACACGGTAGGCAAATGATTCCTATATTCGAAAGTGATCTGATGAAGTGAAACGATTTTTAAATGCACTAAAATGCGGCAGTTTGCGAGTCTAATGTTCCATGTAATAGCGAATGGTCAGAAAATTATCATAATATCCGTAACTGCATGGATCAATCAGAACAGAAATAAATAAATTCATATATGCATAAGTGCACAAAATAAATTAGGGTAACACGACAAAGATTCAATAATTATTCATTATTCATAATTCATAATTATTCATGTTTTTCATTATCAATTATTCATTATTCATGATTCATAATTATACTAACAAATATAATAATAACAATAATGATATGTTAAGTGAAAAATGCCGGCGATTAGCAATAAGATCTACGCGAAACGTGTGGTTGTTGAAGTATTAACAGGATTTCAGGTCGAACTGATAAATTTTTAAAAAATTTGATTATTTTTCGCATTGCGTTTAATACAGGTTTTATATAGCAAAGTAATGTATAATTATCAGAAATTTCTTCGTCTATTAAATTTCCGACATTGTTGTTTAGGACACGAATCGTTCAGGCGTTCTAATTTTGGAACAATTTACATATAAGAACTATATCCTCAGTTTTTGCCTCAGTTCTTTTGTTTTCGGTTTTCTTCTCGCGTTGCGTTTGTTTTTCTAATACACCGGTGGTAGTCGACAGCTTCGTTCGGCAATTTTCGGCCTTGTTGACGCCGGTGCTATCGCCCAATCGGCAAACTTCGCACGACCATTGTTCTTCTACGAGGCGTCTCTTTATCATAGCGAACAACGGTGGCTGCTAATTGTTTACGCTTCCATGTCCACCGTTAAGCTTTTGTACATTAGCCGTTCAAACGGTTTCGACCTCTATGTGTTCAAAAGAACCACAGAAGCACGCAGTATAAATCGACGAGCCGCGTTCGGCTTGCGTCATTGTTAAATTACTCAGCCTTTTGGCAAATTACTCGGTTTTCGCAAATTCGTCGGTAATTTATTTAAGAAGATTTAAGTGCGTGTTCGCCTTCATCCTTTTGTAGTCTATAATACCTTAACTTTGAACCGTAAGTCTTGTTCGATACACCGTTATTCTTAATTTCATAGTTTTGTTGATATTTCCCGATAACGAGCACGATTTTTTCCCGTTTATAATATTTTCTACTGTAAAAAATCGGCACTCGCCGAAGTTACCGGAATACATAAAAACTAGAAGTTTTCTGACTAATTGCGAAAATTTTGAAAGTTATTACTTCGTCGCGACTGCTACCAATTTACATGGTCAAGATTATGTCCAATTCCTGATTTATCTCCAGCTCGGTAAGTGATGTATCTTCAGTATTCTGTGTCGAGTGTTGAGTAACAAAATCTAAAGCTGTTTCTCTTAAATTTGCTTCATTTTGCGAAGAAGCCGTTGTATCATGTAGCATCTTATTTACTTTCTCTCGTATTTCATATCGACATACTTTTATTTTAAGGTCGAGGTTCTTAACAATGAAATATAAATACAGTATTTTTGCATAATCGATCGAAAATCGGGGTTGTATCATCGATTATCGTGTATGATTGCATGTATTAAATACGGTTCGCCGTTTTGGCGAATGGGCTTGATGAAAAGAAATATGTCGGCTAAGCGATGTTTCCAATAACGAAACTTGTTTATTTCCAAGTTTTATTGAATAAAACTTTGACCAATGTAATTATGAAGCTTTCCTGTTTAAAACAAGACCAAATATAATATAATTAAAGAGCATATTTCCTTATTTAATGATATAAACTTACTTACATAATAACATAATGGCAATAATTAAAGAATTAGAAATTTAAACCTAATTTAATTTAACTATTCTATTTTAGATGTGCGTTCCCTAATTTGAATGAAATTTATACACAGATTATCCTCGCATTTATACCCATGCATTATACATATGGAAATTTCAAAATATTTATTATCCTTGTTGGATTCCAGGATCGTATGGATCAAAGAATTGGACGGTTTTGATACGATTTCACGTGTATCTAAAACATACGCGTACACGTGTAGTTAATATATCCGCGTTTTAATCCATGTACTTCTCAATACACGGGTACACGTGTATCAAAATACAGGAGCACACGGATCATAATATCTATGCATGTAGCTGTACATGTACTGAGTTTCACGAATACACGTATCGAAATGTATAGTTTTATGTGTATTAACATGTACTTTATGTTTTATTTTATAATTAAATATCAAAATATTTCGATATGTAAATTGTTTATGAGACTTCATTTTTTGGTTTGCAGGTGAAAATAAGACACATTATGGTTTCGATTAATAAAGTTTGATTTATTAATTTTTTGTTTTGAGATAAGGAAGCTAAAATATTAACATTTTGTGCAAGTAAATGGTTTCTTTTTTTTGTTACAATATTTTCAACACATGAAAATATTCGCAAGTTCGAAAATTACTGGGTATTTGTTTGCGCTAGCCTTCCACCATTCAACTTTATTTAATTAAATCAAAGCGTTACTGTGGCTCGGTCATATATGTTTCTGTTTGAATATAAACGTTATTGTTATCGCTGGTTTCGTCATATAAAAATTCAAGAGCAGATTTTTCGTGCGTTTTTCTTGCATTTACTGTATGTACTGCGTTTATTATATTCGAGTTTTGGAGAAAACGTTTGACTTTTGTACGAATTATTTCTTTTACTGTCCACTCAAGTTTGAAACGTCTCGTAATATCCGAAATTACAGCTTTTTTTAATATGTAGACGTGTTCGCCGTTATCGACTGTCGGACACCTCGAGAGTTTGAAACAGTGCGTAATAGATCTTAGTAGTAAATATGTATCTATTGTTTTCCTTAACAGGATTACAATGTCCCATTCCCACACACATATCACACACGATATGACAAAATACAATAAAATATATCTTAAATAATTAAATATATACCATATATAATCTAATACATACAAATAGATATATACATATGCAATCATGAACCAAACCTGTGTACACATACTGCCATAACTCAAACACACGTATAACATTTCCTACCCTAAACCTCTATTAACCAAACGTTATCTCTACCCTATCTTTATTTTTATTACCTTCACCTAATCCCAATCCGTGTTTTAATTCTACCTTACCTGTAGTCAGGACATTACTAATCAACTATGCTACTTTTTTGGTCTAGCCAACCTACGCTACTTTTTTGGTCAGTTTCCAACGCTTCATCTACCCATTACGCCTTCTTCCTCCAGATTCTCTAGCCATTTTTCCTAGACCTTACTAGTACTCAGCAGAATGTAAGGACGATCGAGTTAAATGTAGAAGCAGGTATCTAGGGAAACGAAGAGAAAAGGGCAATATTTCGCAATAGTTTGAATTGCGCGTCTCAACTAACGGGATTTCGATGCTGGATATTAGGATATTGTTGTTATAGGCGATTATTTAATTTGTACAATTTAATCGTATTTGTGCATGCCGGAATATGATAATGGAATGGGCCAACTCAGCCCCCTCCTGAAGGACGATATCGCTCAAGTCGTTGAAAAGTATTCGGGAAGATACTATCTGCGTGTTCGAAGCGAGTCTCGTCAAAGTAATGGAAAATATAATTAACAGTATTTATCCAGTTACGAGAACATCCGTGACAGGGGCAATACTTCTTCGGAGATAAGATATCGCTTGAAGATTTCGTTCAGGTAGCTAGTAACAGTAATGGAGTTTGTAAGGCTATTACACGCTTCTATATTTTCCTCAAGTCTATCCTCGTCGTCTCGCAGAGACTGCGGATGGACGAGCTAAAATTTTCGATTGTATCTTTAGTGATTGCAATTTGTTGTCTCATTGGTATTTGAACATTCCTATCTTTGAAGAGAATCGAGTCGATCGTCGAATCGAGACTGTCGTGTATTTGATAAGTTTGATTCTATTCACAGTTGCGTGAGAACGTTCAGATGCGTGACTGTATATTTCGAAGACGGCTCTGACCAAAATAGACGTTGTTACCGTATACCGCATGTTCGATGTTGCGTGTACACATATTCAAGGATCTTGAGTGACATTTGGATAATCGATCTAGTTTTTCGCCTACGATGGCGAGATCCAGGTAGGTTAGTAGAATTTCCAGTTTCGCGTTGCCTAATTGGTTGTGATGTAATCCTACTTGATTGTTTAGACGGGGGAGATTTTGTAACAGGGTTCGTTAATTTCATGAGCATGGTTAAGGATGGTTGAGACGAATGTCATTAGGACAAACCGGAATCTATTGTCTTTGTGTTAATAATATCTATTACTCGTCATTGTCGCCTAAAACAAAGGGTTTCAGAAAATTAGCGTGATAGGTTGTTAACTTTCCGTTCTTCAAAATTTGGACGGTATTATTGGAATTGCTTTTGATTATTTTGTAAAGAACCTTTGTCGTTTGGTGACAGTATCTCTATTTAATCTCGGCGTATTCTGTTTGTTTAGGATATATACCAAGTCATCGACTTAGTTGTAAGTAAATTTTTAATCGAATTAGGTTATCTCTAACTATTTTTTCCGTATAGCCTAGTTTTCATTTCAAGTTGATTCTATAGTCCTCGTAATAATAAGCATTTCGTATTTAAGATTATTTCGATTTAAACACGCGTACGTAAGCTAACGACGCAGAGGTTATGAATTTTAGTAGTTATCGTTATCTCATGCACCTCATCGATCTCGATGATTTTCGAATGTGTTGTAGAAATCTATATTACCAACAACCTTTCCCTATTCCAACCACCGTAGCCACTGTTCGGCATTAGTTTCCGAGATATTGAGGAAAAGTTGTCAGTATCGCTATAAAATTCCGAATTCTGCTTGCCATGGTGCGTCTGTGACAGCGCATGCGCTGGAGTATTGGTTAACATTAGATACAATAGCACCTAATCCAAACCTATATTAATTATGAACGAAAGATAATAAATAGGTTTGGATTAACCTCTTAGCTATTAGTGCCACTGTAGTGTCTTTCGTATAGATGATCTTTCCGACAATCTATATAGTGACTTTCGCTTATGCCATTTTTTTGAACCGGACGTCACTACGGTGGCTCACTCTGCCTGGAGATATGTGTAAATTATCGCTCGACCGTTATTTGTTTAGTTTCGCATTTTTTTCGCTCAAACCACGTTTCCTAACGATATATAAGCGAACGTAAAAAAGTACTTCTGTCAGAGATGTCAACGAGTCATACAGTATTTACTTTTGAATACACCAGTTATGAATACCGTTGCTTTTTATTTTATTATATGTACCTTTTCAACCTTATGTTATGTCGATAACCTTTTTAACATTCCGCTTGGTATATTTATAACTTTGTAGAATTCTTGACCTCTGAATTTTTGAGTAAATCAATACAAAACAGAAAGCAGGCTATCTAACCCCAATTAGCGATGGTTTCGAAGTGGACTCGGAATTTAAAAAGGTGCCGAACAAAAATATAAGCGATAGGAAACGTGTAAGAAAATTGCAAAGAAAGATACTGAGTTCGATGGAATCTTACGATTCTGATACTCACGTAGAGACGGCGTACAAGGAAATGATCTGGTCGCATAAAAATTTTGATCCGCAGATACGTAGATTTAACTCGATTAATTCTGGAATGAAAATAGAAATTAGTGGATTTGCAACTCCGTTACGATTACTTTGAACTATTCTTTTTCTGAAGTATTAATATCGTTTATTATGGAATAAACAAATCGGTATCGTAAATACAAAAGGGAAAATTCTATGTGCTCCTTTGTAAAACCTCACGAAGGAGAAACAACTCTGAGTGAGATGTATTGCTTTTTTGCAATCAAGTTACTTATGTCGCGAGTAAAGGAGTTACAGTATTCCGAATATTTAACAAAGGTTAAATTTTTGCGTACTGATATTTTCGCACGCATAATGAATAGAGATAGATATCCTTCTTTTGCTACGAATGCTTTATTTTAACGAAATTACGACAGCTAATTCTGATTGGCTAGTAGAAGCAAGAGAATTCTGTAGTAAGTTTTGTTTTTCATTTGAAAGTTATTTTAGCCCATTTAGTAACTTATGCATAAATGAAGGTTTATCATTACATCAGGCGAGATTAACATTCAAACAGTATATTTCACCCAAACGTAATAATAGATTTGCCATCAAATCTTTTATGCTGTGTGACTGTAAAAGTGGATATGTATTACATTTTCTTGTGTATACAGGAAACAAAAATAAATGAAAAGCCTCTGGGAAAATCAGGCGAAATTGTAATTTCATTATTAGAATGATATTTAGGATTAGGAAAATGCCACACTTTGTTGATATTTTGTATACCAACCTGACTTTACCAACCTGCACTTATCTCCAAAAAAAACCCCATGTGGTAAATTGTCAGAGGAAAGGTATTCCTATCACGAGTGAAAAATTAATTGGACGTGAAACGTGTTTTCGATCTTCGCCAAATATGTTCGCAGTCAAATGACAAGACAAACGCAAAGTGTATATGCCGTTTACTTGTCCCTCTGCGGATTTTATAAATACAAGAAGACTAAATCGGTAAACGAAAGAGGTTATCCAAACATCGTCTTGCACAGTAAATTATATTGCCAACATGGGTGCGATAGATAATCTGTCCCTATTCATTATGTCGTAGATATAGCAGTACACAAAATATTTTTTCCATCTACTTGATGTAGTCAATGCGTTTTGTTTGTACAAAAAAAAAAAGACAACTCGCGCATTTAGCTTGAATTAATTAAGGAAATTGTAAAGAAGTATGGAGAGAAAAATAACGATTTTAACAGTCGGTATAAATCTATCGCAGACCAACTTTGCTGGTAGACATTTCCTGTCTTTTTGTAAAACAATAAACGCACAAAAAAAAAAAAGGAGAAAAACGTTGAGAAATTATGTTGTACGCACAAAAAACGATGTAAGGCGAAATGACTCTGCGTAGCCCCTTGCTTCGAAATATATCATACAAAATTGTATTGATTTTTTAAAAATTTGTGTTACTAATTACTAAAGTATACGTGCCCATATTATCTTACTACGTTTTCTTCAAACTCTTTGCTTGAAAATATCTAAATAAATTATAATCTGTTCGTCTATAATTTTATTCGTATGTAATTTCATAGTTACATACACGTACAGAATTTTGCAACTTTCAATGAGCGATTCTTGTAGAGCTAAACATTTAACGAGTTAAACACGAATCTGCCAACCGTCCTTTCCTAGAACCTACAGTTTTTGAAAAAATCAGTTTGGAAAAAGATGTGAAATTTTCAGTTTTCGAGATGCTTTCTGATTTTTACTGTAGCAGCTATCGAGTTGCTGGCAGTTTGTTTCAAAAACTATAGTAAAAACCATAATACGCGATAGAGGAGACAGTTTTATTGAGAAATAGCGAGAAAAACTAGAAAATTATGTTTTGATTTTGATGTAAGAGTGAAATAGTTTGACAAAACATATAGCAAATTTGTTGCATTTGCTTTAACACAACAGTGTTATGGGCAGAATTCACTGTAGTAACATGGATAGTTGTTTACGAATATCTCAAAAACTAAGACCGAGCGGTGATTATATGTGTAATAAAAATCATGCTCGATGGATAACAAAATCATAAATCTTCAAGATCGGTGAAGTGGCTGAGATATCGATAATTACCTGAATTCGTCACAATCCATCTGTTTTTCACTAATATAATGTTTCAGTTGATGCTTTAACCTTAGGTGACCTCTCCATTTGTTTGAAGCTGATAACGACGATGCAACATCGATTTGAGTAATTCGATATTTGAACACTTTTTTACTAATTACGTAAATGAATTCTGGAAGCAAAAATAGCAGACACGGCTGCTTTTTTTATATATTAGTTATAAAAGTGTTTTGAGCAGTTCTAAATGAAAAAGTCGAATGTTTCCGACCACGCACCGAATGTACCCGAAGATCACGTGTCGTCACAAGTCTGTAAGGGGGCTACACACTTTTTCTTAACTCGCTATATAAATCCGATAACCGACGCGTTCACATCCAAATACGATCTACAGTGCATCTACAGTGGGTGACGTGGGAATTCGCACTTGAGAACAGAATAACTTTTGTAAAACTGGAGCAGGCGATTTTGACTTTTTCTGAGAAGTTAAAAGGACTTATTGACATCGCGTAGAAAAAGTTTCGCATTAATTATAGTTGGTCGGAATCGCGAAGAAAATGGCAAAGTTTACGTTTTATAACTTTTTTATCTGGGCCTGTAATGAAAATTGAACCAACTAATTGTTAAGTTATACCAGATATACGCATGCTGAACATTTCATCGAAATTTGATGCAGGAACAGGCAACAGACAACAAAGAATGGAAAGTCGTGGAAAACTGCGATTTTCATTACTTTTAATCTTTGTAGGTGATGGCAACGTTAATCGATTTCAGTGAAATTGAACAAAGTTGGAAGAACTGACCTTTACCTCTTTCTTAATGATTCTGATCAGTTACATTTTCTTCAAAATTGTTTTTTACATGTCATCTAGCCAACTGATCCAGCTAACGTCTCAAAAAAGCTCGAGTCGTTTGCACCAATTTTAAAACAGTTATTCTATTTTGAAGTTCGAATATCTTCGTAAGCCACTGTGTATCGGAGAGACGGACAGAGCCGTGACGTCACAAAGACGTCACGTCAAATATCAGCGACGTTTTCATTTAATTATTATGATCAATAAGCAAACGTATGTAACGAAAATATCAATTAACAGTCTCTAATACATCGAACTTTTGTTTCCAGTAATTTTTCTAATTATAAAAAGATGTTCTAATATTGAATTGACAGCCTCCTGTATATATTTTAGAGGATGTTTGATTCGTTGCAGCGGTCGACAATGACCGATATGAAGTACGTCAAAGAGACAGCTATCTGTTAACCTGATTCGCCGTGGTTGTGAATGTTATGCATTTGAGACAATTTGAAATATTCTCCTGTATTTTATCTTTCGTAAACCGATATACTTGACATATATATTCCATTGTCTTATTAATTCCTTGATAAGTGAATCTCTTCATGGCTTGCGCATACGACATTTTCCATCGTTGACGAAACATAAAACAATATTTTCTCAGTTGCATTACGATGTACTATACCATTGCTTAAATCCAATAGTTTATTCTCATTTTGTTCCAATTTTGCTGCAGTTCGACAAATATTCGCATCTAAATTTCGTAATATTTTTACGATTTAAACATTTTTAGATTCTATTCAAAGCTTTTTTTGATGACAATTAATGTACTATGTATTTTATCAAATTCGCTACTTGGATGTTCCAATACATAAGTATAGCGAGTCCGTGAATGACAACAACACATTTTGAAATATATTTAAACTGAATAGAAAATACAGAATATAACTGAATGTAATCGCCTTTCTATTAACCACGTGTTTCTATACTGAACTTCTACACAAACATATGTAGAGAAAAAGATTGATAATATAGCAATTGCTAATTTTTGAAACAAGTGAAGGATTCGGGAGTTGCATTTCCTCTTCCACATTCTTTTTAATTGCGCCCAATAATCGACCATTTCCATTTATTGGATTGTTGGCAAAGTACTTTTCTTATTTTCTAATTTAGATGTCGTTGGTCGTATTTTTAAGCGGCGATCTTCAATCTAAAGTCATTGAACAAATCACGATTATAAAATGTCTGTAAAATCGTTCTACGCTTTGACGCTTGATATTTCAAGTTTCATTCACAGCAAAGCGATAATAGAAATCAGGTAATAGCGATCAATTTGTAAAAAGTTATCGTTTATACATTTTCAAGTACGACGTAGAAGATAACGTTTAATGCCTTAGAAACGAAAATTACCACATATAGAAAAAAAGAATTTCTTTATGTATTATGCACAATTTTATTGTAATCCGTTGATAACTGGATGTTGAATACAATTTTAAATAAAGAAAAAATTACATAGGAATTACATTCAGGTGGGCCTAACCACAAGAAAGGGAAAAACGAAGTTACATGTAGAAACAGAATAATTGGATGCGCTTGTTTCCTTCGGAGTTTCGGGAGCACGCAGGAACCTGAAGTCGTTGCACGAAAATCCGAAGCTCACCTTCTCAGTCATCGTCCTCTCAGTTTCGTAACGTACAATTTAAAACCTCCGCTGACTATCAAACTACTCTATGTTCTCGCTTTATATTTATAGCAGCAGCTCATAGTTGGCCAGCTACGTTTCATTGTGATAGTATATGGTAGGTCATATGTTATCACCAGCGCGGATTCCAAGTTGCGTGGATAAGCCCGTATAGAGATCTATGTACACGTAACCTTCGTCCCAACTATCGGCCATATTCCATCATTTCCGGAGCTCACATGAGCTCATACACTTCTCAGATGCATTCTCAACAAACACAATCGCACACTTCTTTCATATATTCCCAACCACCGGAAGACTTCTCGCATTTGATAAGTACATTTGCAGCAATTATTGGCGTGGCGATTCGCACATATATTACCGCGGCTATCGAAACGCATGTGCGAAGCTATGCACCTCTACATTTCGTTTGCTCATATGAGTTNGAACAGCACATATACTGTTGCGGTATGTGACTATTCTGATGCGTCTGCAAAGTTGCACGCCTCTACATTTCGTTTGCTCAAGTAGATTGCCGCCTCAACGCGGTACGATTATGTGCCGGGAAATCGGCAGATTTTTCACGATGTCATTCTGTTTCCTGTTTCTGAACGCGGGAATATCGTGCAGATCCAACCGCAGCAGGGCTACGACCTTCAGCGACCCAATTATAGCATTGGATAGCACAAGATGGAGGTTCACGTGGTTATAGCTGTCCATGAACAGCACATATACTGTTGCGGTGTGTGACTATTCTGATGCGTCTGCAAAGTTGCACGCCTCTACATTTCGTTTGCTCAAGTGGATTGCCGCCTCAACGGCGTACGATTATGTGCCGGGAAATCGGCAGATTTTTCACGATGTCATTCTGTTTCCTGTTTCTGAACGGAGGAATATCGTGCTGATACAAACGCGGTAGGAAGACGACCTTCAGCGACCCAATTATAGCATTGGATAGCACAAGATGGAGGTTCACGTGGTTATA
Source organism: Bombus breviceps (assembly GCA_014825925.1). Taxonomy (NCBI): domain Eukaryota; kingdom Metazoa; phylum Arthropoda; class Insecta; order Hymenoptera; family Apidae; genus Bombus; species Bombus breviceps. Next base: position 3,514,365 of record CM026195.1, on the reverse strand, counting down.
GCTGTCCATGAACAGCACATATACTGTTGCGGTATGTGACTATTCTGACGCGTTTGCAAAGCTGCGCGACTCTACATTTCGTTTGCTTACACACTTTGTCAGCCTAAATGGCGTATGATTATGTGCCGGGAAATCGGCATATTCTTGGCGATGCCTTTCTGTTTCCTAGTCCGTGAAGATAGGGCTAACTCATCTCAAATCTCCGTACGATCTATACCTAGGCATAAAATAGAAAAGAAATCTATCGTCATTTCTGTGAGAATATTGATGCTAGAAAATATGTTCGAAGCGTATTGTTGTAGTATCACCTGTACACTAGGACAGGAGTACATACTGAACGGGGGAATATCATGCAGATCCAACCGCGGTAAGGAACGACAGTCAGCGACCCAATTTTAGCACTGAATAGCACCAGATGGAGGTTCACATGGTTATTGCTGTCCGCGATCCACGTCGCGGTATGTGACTATTCCGATGCATCAGCGAAGCTGTGCGCCTCTACATTTCGTTTGCTATCAGTTGATCCTGCCTCAACGGCGTACGATTATGTGCCAGGAAATCGGCATATTCTTGGCGATGCCTTTCTGTTTCCTTATCTGTGCAAAGAGAGCAAGCTCGACTCAGGCCTCCTAGCGATCCGTACCTAGTCATAAAATTGGTAATAAATTGACCGTCATTTCTGTGAGAACACTGATGTTCGAGACATTGCTCGAAGCGTATTATCGGGACATCAAGTACTAGCTGTCAAAAAAGTTCAGGCCGAACACGGAAATATCGTACAGTCCCAATTGCGTTAGGTGGAAGATCTGCAGTGACTGGATTGTGGTGGCACATTACTCGGTGACACAATATGGAGTTTAACATGGTTACCAGTGTTGGCGATTCGCACATACATTTCCACAGTGTGCGGCTATTCCGTCGCATCCGCGATTTTATACTCCTTTGCATGTTGTATGCTCACAGCTAAGTTGATTCAGTGGATGCTTGATTATCGGCAGAATCATCTACCTCGGAGGAGAGGAGGTTAGCTCCCAGGCGATCTTAAGTGTACGCAGCTCCTGCACGAAGGTCTCCATTATCTGATAAACATGCCTTATGAGCGATGTCATACTCGTTGTACTTAACTGTCCGGCTTGTTCATTGTGCAGTTCAGAGTGCAAGGTGTCAATTTCATCCACATACAGGCGGAATTTGTGTATGAATAATGTACTAAATGATCACGAAAAACGTAAAAATTATAATATTAAAAACATGTAGTCCTACCATTACGTTTATTCACTTTGAATATTCGATTCTCCATACTATAAATTAATTTCTATAATCTTTTGGTATCGATTTTGCTCCATTCAGTTCTAATGCCTATTTGATTCACATAGCAAGCATATTATAATATTGCTTGCCGTACATTACTGGTGATAAATCGTAAATCCCTTTGGCTACACCACGGGACTGTTATTCTTTGCAGTGGGAATTGTCGCGTTATGTCGATAAATATCATTTTCTTTCTGAGGTTGTTTGACAAATGTAATGAAGTAATCTTCTAATAAGTCTGTGTATTGTTCCGAATGCATTCATGTAGAAGCGTTACAAATTGGTATGTTTAGTAAACATCTAAAAGTTACTCATAGCATCAAACTTCTTCATTCGATATTTCTATTTATGATACTGTACCTATCTGCGCGTAAGTCGTATGAGTGATAGTTAAATCTGCCTAGATGGACCTCCTGATTAAATTTCTTGTCATTGGAATTTTTCCATTTCTGACGTTGAAATATGCTATCTTGTGCGAATTTCAATCTTGCCCTTTTATGCTCCTGCGTATCTTACCAAGAGATTTTGTTCTGCGCACCTCTACGTTTCATTTGCTCGTAGATATTTCTGCCCCAAAGGCGTACGATTATCTGTCGGAAGATCGGCAGAATCTTGGCGATGCTTTTCTGTTTCCTAGCCCCTGAAGAGACGGCTAGGTCATCTCAAGCCTCCGTACGATCTATACCTAGGCCTAATATAGATATGAAATTAAACGTTATTTCTGTGAGAATATTGATGTTAGAGTTCGTACTAGAAGCGTATCGTCGGGGCATAAAGTATACGTTAAGAAAAGTGTTCGAATTGAACGAGGAATCGTACACTTCCAACTGGAATAGGTGGACGACCTACAACGACGCAGTTTTAGTGACTCTCGGTGACTCCAGATGGAGGTTAACATGGTTATTGTCATCGACCATTCGCACATACATTACCGCGGCTCTGCCAACGCACCAGCGAAACTGTGCACCTCTACACTTCGTTTGCTCACGACCGCAAAGTGCGTAACTGGACTCAGACGTCCTTAACGAATCATTGTTCTGCATTCCTCGGTGGATACTCGCACCCTTGTGGGCGAAGTCATTCTCGCTACAATTGACTGCCCACCTTCTGTGCCGTGATGTAGATGGCGTTCCAATCTTTTCAATGTCCCATATCCTCAAAAGTTTCCTATAGTATGGGTCTGTCTTTTTCAGGTTCACGTATGAATCTCAATAATGTAGGATGTCAACTACATTATGGCCTTCGAATTAGCGACGTCCAGGCTCGTACGAATTTCTTCTTCGTCATGTGGTTGTGCCAAACAGAGGGGCGACTTTGCATGTGTTTATGTCAAATTTTGTACAGCCTTGTTGCGTTGAGTTTTCTTTTCGTGGCGTCGCATCGATATGCTTTGGGTATTTCGGCCCAATATTGCGTTTGGAGTCAAAAAGGTGTTTCGCCTAGAGGAGGTTTTCCACGTTTTTCGTAATTGAACACTTTGTAAAATTACCTCTGTTTTACGGTTTTTCCACAGCATCATGATGAGATCATTCGATATTGACGGGGCGATCAGTTTCTTCATGTCCTTCTAGAACTGGGACGGCTTCCGGTCTCCCACCTCTTTATCCATGAGTGTCATGTGCATTCTCCTGCTGTCCGAATTGGCCAGTTTTTTGATTACTTCACTTTTCAACTTTTCATATCATCCTGTCGCCCGCGGTTTTACCACAATGTCCCCGATTAGATCTACGTATTGATATGTTCGATGTTCGCGGTGAAGGTATTAAATTTCGCATAGACCGTTCGAAAGGTCAGGTCGAATTGGCGCGCATTACATGCGATCAAGCGCTTGAACGCTTCTGATGCGATTTAATTCGAACTGACCTTCCGGCTGATCGAACCACAGCAATATGTTTTGCGGCTCTAGTGTAGGTACGCGGAAGATTTGATTAACTATGTCTTCGCCGTCTGTGGCGTTCGTTGCACACACCTCCTCGTTAGCGTTTCCCATGATGTAGATTTTTAATATGCAGATACGTCGTCTATGTGACCCAAATACGTTCACCTCTTTCGCTCAGATCACGTCGGGGCCACCAATTTGAGGTGGTAAGGACGTGTTGGGTGATATCAAATTACTCCGGTGTAGAGTTATAACAATGTTTATTTTGGCGTTGACTGTACGCCGTTTTAGATCGTCACGGGCGTGCGTTGAGCTCGAATGAGCATGATACAGAAGTGATACAAACATACTGTGACTGATGGGCTAATAGTGTAGCTACCAACGACTACTGTGTACTGTTATAAGCTATCAACTATGACGGACTGAGATCGACTATCGAAGCCAGCTGTTCCTTGTTCCCCTTTTTATAGGGTGCCGAGGTTTTCGGAAGAGAGAGTTTTCATCCGAGCTGGAGATGGAAAATTCCGTAGGCGATAAAACGATAAATTTTCTTTTCTAAGCTACATGGGTTTTTTACAAAGTCCCAGGATTTATTCTTTTACGACGTCTTATCCTAGGACGTATGCGGGCCACGTGGCCAACATATGTGCTTCAACCCTGGAACTTTCTATACGGTCATGGGCCGTTATAACATTATCTACAACGTAGCGTACGATTTTGTTGACATCTGAATCCATTGAATTTTTATAAATATTTAACGTTAACTTTTGTAAGTGAAAGTAAGATCTTGCCCTTAACGGCACTTTCAATTTTCTTATTTTCCAAGATTATGGAAAAACCGTACCTACGGTCGAAGATAATCTATTTTTGTATAAATTCGCATAAGAACTTTCTACTTTACAAAATCCGAACACATTTGTCACCATTCCACTATTTTGTAATTTTATATAAGAAGAAAAAAATATGAACACAGAGTCAAGATGTTGCTGAAAGGTCTGTATACAAAAATCTTCATCCTTCACCGAATACTTGCAGACAAACAAAATGTTAAACTTATCGTAATCTTCTAGGCCTCGAGAGTTGCANTATTTATATAAATCTTATTTTGCACGTTAATTTTTAAGAAAACTTGTTTAATTATTGTATTTTCGACCAGTCGCGGGGAGACGCGATCGCGAAGAAACGCATCAACGGGAGTCGTAAATTCCCGCTACGACTAAAATAATCGACACCACGAACAGTTCGATCCCCGTACTTCGATTAGGACAATAGGGGTGGTTGTTTTGGTATAACACTGCGGTTGACAGGTTATAGTATATATTTTTAACTAACACTAATGTGAGTGTCAACTGCGAAGCTAGGTGAATGTTGTCGAGATATGAATATTATCGAGCTGGGGTGTAACTCTGATGTACATCGAAGATGTGTTTCTGAAATGTGTAGTCGAGATGTGTATCTACGATGTAAATCAGAGAAGTGACTGCTCGGTGTATACGAGAACAAGTGAAGTTCATTCTTGTATGATTACGGAAGAAAGCTCGGTGTAGATGTGTCTTTGGAACTAAGGACGTGGATTCGTTGTTGACAATTTTCGCTAGAAAGTGAGAGTAGCGATCCACGATGACCATTGGTTATAGTCGGTGTTAATAAATGACGATTGGAGAAGAGGACCTCCGACCGACGTTGCTCGGGAGTAACCTTATTCATGGGAAAAACCGACTTTTCCGTTAGACACTTATCCACGTTTTCTGTTAGGTGACTACCCGCCTTTTCCGTAATTTGTGCGACCATATAATAAACCCAAGGACCATTCTAAATACCAGTCATATATTGAGAATATTTATAGGAGAAGTAATTCCTTCAGGTCAAATACGTGACTGAGAACCTATATCGAAACAATGACGTTAAAATCTAAACGTTTTATTATGGGTCCTTGGCTTTATTAAGGATCGAAATGACGGTACGCAGCCCGTCGATGGTCAAGCGGCGCGGAATGTGCTGCAGATGTCGTACGCGACATAACATCCTCCCCATCCTTACCCCGAGAGGGTACCCATCAAAATTTTGTGGGGGGTTCAGGTGCAGGTTTCCTCCACAGCAGTCGCTCGTCAGGATTGTTCGACTTCTTCTGGATCTGGTTGACAGGGTAGGGGGACCAGCCGTTTGACGCCACGATCCAAGATATTCGCGGCCGTTTGTATGGTAGCGGTCCTTATTATTCCATCAGCTCCGGGGTGGACCTTGATTACACGTCCTAAGGGCCAATTCATTGGCGGAACGTTGTCCTCCCTGAGAATCACGATGGTCCCTTCTCGTATTTTATGGCTGCCTTTGTTCCATTTGTTGCGACTGGTCAACTCGTTGAGGTACTCTCGGTACCAACGATGCCAGAAGTGCTGCTTGAGCTGGTTGATACGCTGCCACTTGGTTAACCGACTTGATGGAGTAACCCTGAAATCTCGGTCGCGAATATTAATCAGGGTATCACCGATCAGGAAGTGGCCTGGAGTGAGGACAGGGAGATCATTGGAATCGGAAGATATCGGAGTGAGCGGGCGGGAGTTAAGGATGGCTTCGATCTCAATCACAAAGGTATTGAGATGCTCAAAAGTTAAGAGCTCCGTGCCGACGACGCGGATAAGGTGGCGTTTAAATGATTTCACCGCGGCCTCCCATAAGCCGCCAAAGTGTGGTGAATTGGGAGGATTGAAACTCCACTGTATTTGCCGATCAGCTAGAAAGATTTACACCTTTTCCTTATGATCGTCGGAACGCAAGAGATTCCGTATCTCTTTCAATTCTCGGTTAGCTGCGACAAAGTTTGTGCCGTTATCTGAAATAATTGTCGCGCAATGTCCTCGGCGAGAGATGAATCGTCGTAGCGCGGCAAGGAATGCGTCGGTTGTAAGATCACTTACTAATTCAATATGAACGGCCTTAGTTGACAGACATACAAATATGGCGATGTAGATCTTGGCCTTTCGACGGTTGTGATCCCTTTTTTCCTTGATATAGAACGGGCCGCAATAGTCGATTCCGACGTTAGTGAATGGACGCGACTCGGTGATACGTGTCTCTGGAAGATCTCCCATATTCCACTGGTGGTGGATTGGCTCGGCAACATCGTACACATTTCTTGGTGGTACGCCATACTTGACTACGACCGTCGACAGGCCAATAACGTTGTCTGACCGCGTATAATGTGACCTGGATCCCTGGATGATGGTTATTCCGATGCTCTTGGTTTATTACGATTTCTGTAACAGTCGCCTTCGGCAAAATAATGGGATGCTGGAAGGGCATCGGTGAGTTGCGGAGTCGTCCCCCGACTCGTAATATTCCCTCCTTATCAATGAAGGGATTTAACGATTGGAGTTTTCCTCCGACGTCAGTGACCCGGTTTTTCTGGAGCATCTGAATCTCTTTCGAGAAATGAGCGGCTTGTATCAACCTTACTACCTGGTTATGGGCGGAAGCCAACTCGTCTACTGTTAGATGGGCAGCTCGGTTCTGTTTATATTTCCATCGAAGACACCGAGCGATAATTCTTATCAGCTTTGTCCAGGATAAATACCTATCCAATAGGGAAGTGTTTACGTTGTTCGTAATCAGGCAGATCGTCCTTTTCTGTTCCGAAGTTTCACCCACTGGTGTTGGGATCCAGGTAGGCCAACGTTCTTCTTTCTGCTTGAGCCATTCGGGCCCGTTTTTCCAAATGGTAGGACGCCGAAATTCCTTGGGTGTTTGTCCTCGGGAGATTAGATCCGCTGGGTTGTCAGCGGTGAGCACATGCCGCCAATCGTTGACGTTGGTTCTATTTTGGATCTCCGAAACTCGATTCGCCACAAAAGTTTTTAACAGGTGCGGCGAGGTCTTGATCCAATGTAGAACTACGGTCCAATACACGACCCGAGAGACATTTATCGTCAATGATTTCTTTATCACTGATATAAGATGGGGGTTAGGTTACTGATATAAGATGAAAGGTAATGCTCCGCTTAATTCGAGTCTTGGGATAGTCAAGGACTTGAGAAGGACTACCTTTGAACCTCGCAGTAAGTAGTCTAGTTCGTTCCTGTCCGTCTGGGTTGATACTACAGAGATACACACATGCTCCGTAAGCTTTCTCACTGGCGTCACAAAAGCCATGGAGTTCAATATTAGTAGCTCCTTTTATTAGAGTCTTACGAGGGAACCGAATATCATTCAGTAAGGGTAATTGTGCATAATATTGGTTCCACTCTGAATGTAAATCCGATGGAAGGGACTCGTCCCAATCGATCTTCAATGCCCAAATTCGTTGTAACAAGATTTTTGCTCTAACGATCACTGGTGCGAGCAATCCTAATGGATCATAGATTCGGGCAATCACCGAGCTAATCGATCGTTTCGTAACATGTGATATAGCGGTGTTGGCCTCGACTGAGTAAAGGATCGTATCATCATGGGAATCCCAAAATATACCTAATGTTTTTAACGTTTGTGACTCACCCAGTTGGAGTCTTCGATGTTTGTCCTTTTCGGGTAGCCCTCGAAGGATGTCCTTGTCGTTAGAAGCTCATTCTCGGATGTTTAGACCGGCAGATCGTAGAATTTCGGTAAGCTCATGTCTGACCGATATTACCTCCTCCTTCGTATCAGCTCCGGTAAGGGCATCATCAACATAGAAGTCCTTCTGTAAAACCGATGACGCTCGCGGGAATCGATGTTCCTCGTCATCTGACAACTGTTTTAAACATCGTAGGGTTAAATAGGGGGCTGCTGAAAGTCCGAACGTCACGGTGTTAAGCTGATACGTGTTGACCTCTCCGTTGGAATTACGCCATAAAATTAACTGATATTTCCGATCTTCTGGGCGTACTAAGATTTGACGATACATCTTCTCGATGTCACCCGTTAGGACATATTGGTGTGAGCGGAATCTCAGTAAAATGTCGAACAGGTCCTCTTGTAACTTTGGTCCTGTATGGAGAGTATCATTGAGAGAAACTCCGGTTTCTCTCGATTCCTTAATCACATCGTGATGCTGCAAATAATACCAGCCGTTTGGTGGGCGATCAGTCGTGATCTTAGTCATGTGGCGCAGGTCTAAATATTCTTAGATCACTGCACTATACGCGGCTTCAAATTGTTTGTCGCGTTGGAACCGTCGATGAAGAGAGGAGAGCCTGCTCATTGCAACGGACTTCGACGACCCTAGTGAAGAAAGCTTATCGTTGAACGGTAATGCAACGATATATCGGCCTTCTTTGGTTCGTCGAACATTGTCTCGGAAGTGCTCCTCGCATTGTCGTTCGGATTCCGAAAGATATGTGGTGGGGAGTCCTTCTTCGATTTCCCAAAACCGCGCGAGATCCGCTTGCAAAGCCGTTGTGGTCGCGTGGAACATGTTTGTCGCGAATTGGGACTTCGGACTCCCCCCGATTACACAGCCGAATCGGGTTTTTTGCAAGCGCAGTTCAGGCGCGTCCGATAAATGGATCTTTCCGATGCACATCGACGCAAGTGTTGATCCCGAGCTAAGTAAGACATCGATCGGGGCTGGTGAATGGAATCGTGGATCGGCTAATTTGAGATTCCTCCAGACTCGAGCGATCGATGGGTTCACTTGGGATCAGGTTCGATATGGGCGGGATAACGGGGAACTTTAATGTTTGTTTATATGTTCCATCCATAGAAGTTATTATGGCCGTGATATATCTTTTAGGAGTCATCGTCAATGTATTTAGACCTCCGATTGGGACCAAACATTTGTGTTGCCTTATTTCGAGCGCTTTAGCTAGTTTTTCTGTAATAAAGTTCATACTGGATCCGGTGTCGAGCAGCGCTCTACAACGGATTGGTTGATCTTGACTGTTAACATTTGTTAACTGTTAAATTTGCGCTGTGATCACGAGATCGTTGGACAATAACTCGGATGCTGGTGGTCTTGTACGTTCGGTCGATCATGGAGTCATCGGCTGTGGTTGTCAACGGCGTACGATTATGTGCCGGGAAATCGGCATATTCTTGGCGATGCCGTTCTGTTTCCTGTTTCTGAACGGAGGAATATCGTGCTGATACAACCGCGGTAGGGAGACGACCTTCAGCGCCCCAATTTTAGTATTGGATAGCACAAGATGAAGGTTCACATGGTTATAGCTGTCCATGAACAGCACATATACTGTTGCGGTATGTGACTATTCTGATGCGTCTGCAAAGTTGCACGCCTCTACATTTCGTTTGCTCCCACAATTCTCTGCCTCAATGGCGTACGATTATGTGCCGGGAAATCGGCATATTCTTGGCGATGCCTTTCTGTTTCCTGTTTCTGAAGGGGGGAATATCGTGCAGCTCTAACCGAGATAGGGGGACGACCTTCAGCGCCCCAATTTTAGTATTGGATAGCACAAGATGGCGGTTCACGTGGTTATAGCTGTCCATGAACAGCACATATACTGTTGCGGTATGCGACTATTCCGATGCATCTGCAAAGCAGCGCTCCTCTACATTTCGTTTGCTCATGTAGACTGCTGCCTCAACGGCGTACGATTATGTTATGTACGATTATGTACGATATTTCCAACGGGAAATCGATATATTCTTGGCGATGCCTTTCTGTTTCCTGTTTCTGAACGGAGGAATATCGTGCTGATACAACCGCGGTAGGAGGACGACCTTCAGCGACCCAATTATAGCATTGGATAGCACAAGATGGAGGTTCACGTGGTTATAGCTGTCCATGAACAGCACATATACTGTTGCGGTATGTGACTATTCTGACGCGTTTGCAAAGCTGCGCGACTCTACATTTAGTTTGCTTACACAATTCTCTGCCTCAATGGCATACGATTATGTGCCGGGAAATCGGCATATTCTTGGCGATGCCTTTCTGTTTCCTGTTTCTGAAGGGGGGAATATCGTGCAGCTCTAACCGAGATAGGGGGGCGACCTTCAGCGCACCACTTTTAGTATTGGATAGCACAAGATGGAGGTTCACATGACTATAGTTGTTCAGGATCTTCACATGTATTACCCCGGTATGCGACTATTGCGATGCATCAGTTGATTTTGCTCCAGTTGATGTTAGTCACGTTCCGTTATAACATTATCTACAACGTAGCGTACGATTTTGTTGACATCTGAATCCATTGAATTTTTATAAATGTTTAAAGTTAACTTTTGTCAGTGAAAGTAAGATCATGCCCTTAACGGCACCTTCAATTTTCTTATTTTCCAAGATTATGGAAAAATCGTACCTACGGTCGAAGATAATCTATTTTTGTAGAAATTCGCATAAAAACTTTCTACTTTACAAAATCCGAACACATTTGTCACCATTCCACTATTTTGTAATTTTATATAAGAAGAAAAAAATATGAACACAGAGTCAAGATGTTGCTGAAAGGTCTGTATACAAAAATCTTCATCCTTCACCGAATACTTGCAGACAAACAAAATGTTAAACTTATCGTAATCTTCTAGGCCTCGAGAGTTGCA
>CM026195.1:3485041-3499742 GCA_014825925.1 Bombus breviceps | reverse complement strand
ACATTTTTAAGGACGAAATTGCCTTTTAATTTCTGCTTTTTCTTAGTGGCACTGCATTTACGTCTTTACGGTAATGAAGAGCAAACGATGAAAACGCTCACTTTGGTTTTTTATTTTTAATACGACGAAACAAACAAAAACGACTTGGCAAATGCAAAATCAATTCTGTTTTTAAACGAAGTTTGAAGTATTATCTGTGAAAACGTGTAATGATTCTATAGGTTAGAACGAAGTTGGTTGTTTAAAGATACGACTAGCGACATCCAGACGGAAGAAACGAAATTACTTTCCGAACAATGCAATATCTCACGTATCCTTAAACAGTCATATTGTCGGTATCTTCAGCTCGGCGACTTTCATCCTGATATCGACTTTCCAACATTTATACACGCACGCTCAGTGATTGATAAATTATTGTAAGGCTAAGTAGCGGTGGGCTATCCGCCATAATATTATTACGAAAATGCACTGCCACTAAGAGATTACCACTTCGCATGGATATAACGTAGAAATATACTGATTGTAGTTTTACATTACTTTCAATTCATGGTGTTGGTCTTTCTTATAAACGCAAAACTGACACGAATAGAAAATTGAATATATTCCAACATGAAATACATTGAATTTTTTATAGATACCAATCTTGCGTTTATTTATAATTCTTACTTTATTACATTATTATGAATTATTTATTAATTCCTCTTAATTTTAACGCATGCATCATGAATGCTTTGTATTAATTTCTAGAACATACATTAATCCCCTAAAAATGGGGTGAGAAGTTGTTCGAACAATACACGAACAGTGTGCACATACATATTTATCATTTATCAACAGCAGATAATACAATAATAGGACATGCAAAGTTGACAAAAGTAAATTTGGATGAAATTTATAAAAGGCATATTGAATCCTCCACCGATTCCCCGCCTCTCGATTAAAGTTGACCCGGCCGACCTCGATCAGAGATTCTTCTTGTTTATCCTATGTATCTTGTATCCTGAGTGCGGCAAAACTCTTCTTAAATGGTTATTTTTTCTCCCGCTGCCTAGCCTTAAGATGTATGGGAATACTGCCCGTCACGACGCAGAGGGCCGCGTTTGACACCTTATCTTAGCTATTTTCTTGATAGCTCAGCTATTTTCTTGATAGACGCCCATATTGGTGCAGCGTAGAGTACCACCGACTTCCATACCGCATAGTACAGCTTCCTAATGGAGCTGGTGGGTCCGTTTACGTTCGGCAACAGGTTTCTAATGGCGCCAACTAACGCCTTTGCCTTGCCACACACCTGCGCCAAATGAGGAGAATACCTCCTAGCGTTGATCAATAAAACACCCAAATATTTCACTGTATTAATGTTGAAATTGAAAGCACGGAAAAGCAAGCCAAAAGTGTACAGTTTCGGGAGGCGCTTCGCTGTCAACGGTATAATTTCAGTCTTACCTTGGGCCAGATGATGGCCCGTGTCCGCGCACAATTTTATGATGACCTTCGTGCGTCCAAGTCCATTACAGGGTCCAGGTCATCGTAAACGTTATTCCTTAGGAGTGGACACAATATCGATCTGTGGGACTCCTGTGTGTACATTGACCCCCTTTTAATATAATTTTCACTGTCTGAATTCCGTTACGTGGTCTTGAGACACACTCACCACGAATTTCTCTACGATAGAAACATCACCAAAAAAGTCAGTCTTGCACCAGTAGTCAAGGAGTCAAGTCTGTTCTTCGCTGATAATGGGGTAAAGACGGTTGAGAATGGGCTGACCACCCTAATGAAGGATCGCGCGCGCGTGACTTTGCAGTTGGGGAAACCCGCGTTCCCGGTCTTCCTGCGATGTATCATAAAATAAAGAACTACGTGTTTTATGGGGTTATACCTACAGTACCTGGACTGTACAATAGGCCCACTGTTTATGATGTGTCCGCACTAGGGGTGCGTAGACTCGTGACGGTCGTCCTATCCAAGGATCGCATTTAGTTCACATAAAACGTCACGGTAATTACCAGGCGGCCACTTCAAATCCCAAACACTCCCATCTCTCGTAGGATTCTCATTCTCTTCTGTTCCTTTACCTGCAGAACGCTCTTTGTGAACTGACGGAAGTTGAGGTATGCGTCCTTTATTACGAACTCTCGCTTTTCCTCTGGCCAGTGCAAGTCAAGTTCTTGTAATGCGTTCCGCAGAAATGCGTTCAGTCGGTCTTCGTTGAAGATTGAGCAGTCCTCTATAATATGACGAGAGGTTTCTTCCTCGCTGCAGTCGCACGTGTCCACTTCGTTCGGACGGAATGTCTTGAGTTTGCTGTTAAAATCCCCGTGGCCACTGATGAGTTCTGTCATGTAGTGGTCGGGTCTTACCCAGCGGTTCACAAGCCTATTATTGATATTCCCAAAGTATTCAAAGGTCGTTCTGTCCTTCCGCGTAGCCTGCCAGCGTTCTTGCGACTTCTCAATGGCTTCTCTGACGATTGCTTTTTCGCTGCTTGCTGCTTCTTATATATCCTGGTCCTGACTTTGATTAGGAGGTCTATCGGAATGACCCCAGCAATGACCTGGAGTGCCTCTGTTGACGTTGTCCTATAGGTCTTCGTCACTTGGAGGAGTGCCATCCTCTGTGACCTTGTAAGCATGTTCCTTGTTTTCCCATTCAATAGATAGCTCCAGCCGGCTGCGGCGTATGTGGTTATTAGCTCGAACAAAAATTTGTACAAGGTACGCATGGCCGCGTGTCCGAGCCCCCGCTTCGCCTTGGCCACCCTTGCGAGACTGTTGAATAATTTCTGTCACTTTTGAGTTGTTTTTTGCACATGCCTGTTAATTTTTAGGCCGCTTTTAAGGTACACTCCCAGGTGCTTAATCGCTTGTCCCATTTTGATGCTCCTACTGTTGATCTTGATGATCCGTGTCTTTCCGCGTCCAGCTTGTCTTTGACGAGCAGCAATTCCGTTTTTACCGCTGATAACGATAGTTTCTTCCTGGTGCACTAAGTGGAATCGCGTGTGACTACTTCCTGTCCCTTTCACTGTAGTTCGTTCTTCGCGTTTCCGGCGACTAGGATCACTATGTCGTCCGCGTACGCGATCGGTTCACATTCTATCACGCATGTCGTTAGCGCAGCCAGCAGGCCATCAAAGGTGAGGTTCCATAAACTTGGACCCAATACCGATTCCTGCGGGCATCCTTCCGTGACGGGCTTGCTGACTACTTCATTTTTTCCCGATGATTTGCACGGTTCTGTCCGAAAAGTAGCTCCACGTTAACCGATATAGGTTGTCGGGCCAGCTTCTTGTCTTCAGTTCGTGCAGTACGTTCGGCCACCATACCTTGTCGAAGGCTCCAGTTATGTCAAGTGCAATTGTGAGGACGTAATTTTTCTCGCTCATTTGCTCGACTTTCTCGCGGAATTTGATGATCGTGTCCAGTGTCGATCTTCCAGGGCGAAAGTCACTCTGTTTTCGACAGTACGTACGACACTTCCAACACTATTTTCAACAGCCTTCTCGACTTCTTGCTACAACGCTCGTTTCAGCTCTCGTTATAGCACTCGTCGGAACACTCTTCTCGATTCTTTTTTTTTTTTGCGTGGAGGGTACCTTTATAGACACCCCGCGCCCTCGGGAGTGAGGGTACAGGGTAGTGCTGGATTCATACCGACTAAAACCTCCACGATGACCCTCCGAAGCGCATCAGGAACGGCCCTGGAACCGCGAAAACATGCTCACGAGCCTCTCCCCCCCCTGCCACGCACTAATGACAATCCACTCTCTTCGATGGCAGGGAGTGCAACTAAACGCCTAGTTTGGCAGGATGACCTCGACGACACTAAGTCCGTGCGCGGCCGCTGTCTTATCGAGGCTTACCCATCAACTTTCTGACAGGTTCTGTCGCGCCTGGACTCTAACGTCGGTACCTGCAGGGTCAACCGCACCCAACAGATTCACGACGTCGCAGGCCAGCTCGAACGGGGGAACCCCGCCAACACCGCCGCTGCTGTCTCGTAAAATCAAAGGTCACGTCTCAGACTACATAAAAACAAGAAGGTTGAGCCGAAACACAATTACACTTTAACTTTCTTTTTGTTACACTTTATTATGCTCCTAATAGTCACAATTGAGTATACGCTGAATGGACACGTGTAAATTACACTTTACACTAACAACTCTATTAAGGAGGCGACTCATCTGAGGGTAAAATCCCGGTGAACAGATGTTGACTGTTCGAAAGATGAAAAATCACTCAAGTTTGGTGATGACGTTGTAGGCCTAAAGACACAAGAAAAGCTGATTTGTTAAGGACAAGTTTTCATTAGGAGGGCGAAATAGACTTTGTTGTCAATTGGCTAATTTTCTAGGTTGGTGGTTGAGGAATGGTGCTAACCGTCCTTGAGAGAAAGTTGCTAACGGAAGATACCGAACGTGAGAAAACTAATCTTCTCGTATCTTACCGTAGTAGATACCCTCGAAATAACACTCGAAATTAAAGAAGCTTGTTTTTGATCTGAAGGACCTTAACCATGAAAATGCCAAAATTAATGGTGGATCCTTAAGAATATTGAGGGTACGCAGCAAGGATGTATAGATATCTGGGTGCCATCTTGTCCTCGGTGTGCGGCCTGGTCTCTGATGCGTATTAAGATGTGGTTGATGTCGCTACTAAGTTGCGAAATGCTCTCACTACCCTGATCGTCATCGTCGTATGCAATTTCCTGCCCAGCAGGAGGCTGCGACGGTTGGCCTTCAAGTCCACCGCTGATTGTAGTTTTACATTACTTTCAATTCAAGGTGTTGATCTTTCTTATAAACGCAAAACTGACACGAATAGAAAATTGAATATATTGCAACATGAAATACATTGAATTTTTTATAGATACCAATCTTGCGTTTATTTATAATTCTTACTTTATTACATTATTATAAATTACTTATTAATTCCTCTTAATTTTAACGCATGCATCATGAATGCTTTGTATTAATTTCTAGAACATACATTAATCCCCTAAAAATAGGGTGAGAAGTTGTTCGAACAATACACGAACAGTGTGCACATACATATTTATCATTTGTCAACAGCAGATAATACAATAATAGGACATGCAAAGTTGACAAAAGTAAATTTGGATGAAATTTATAAAAGGCATATTGAATCCACCACCGATTCCCCGCCTCTCGATTAAAGTTGACCCGGCCGACCTCGATCAGAGATTCTTCTTGTTTATCCTATGTATCTTGTATCCTGAGTGCGGCAAAACTCTTCTTAAATGGTTATTTTTTCTCCCGTAGCCTGGCCTTAATATGTATGCAAATACTGCCCGTCTCAACGAATAGGCCCGCGTGTGACACTTTATCTTAGCTACTTCCTTGATAGTTCAGCGCAGATGCCCATATTGGTGCAGCGTAGAGTACCACCGACTTCCATACCGCATAGTACAGCTTCCTAATGGAGCTGGTGGGTCCGTTTACGTTCGGCAACAAGTTCCTATGACGCTAACGAACGCCTCTGCCTTGCCACATATTTGGTCCAAATGAGGAGGATACGTCCTAGCGTTGTCTCATGAAGCTCCCAAATATTTCGTTGTACTTTTGCTTTGTTTTTCCGTTCTTTCAATTCTAACATTTTTAGTTTCCCTTGGCGCGCTTCCCCGTCAACGGTATAATTTCAGTCTTATCTGATGCCAGATGAAGACCCGTGTCCGCGCACCATTCTGTGGCTTCCCGAACCCTATCGCCGATGTCTTGCAGCTTCCTCATCGTAATAACTAGGGCCAAGTCATCGAAAGCTACGGCGTCTAAGTCGTTTACAGGGTCCAGGCCGTCGTAAACGTTATTGCGCAGGAGTAGACCCACGATCGAACCCTGTGGGACTCCGGTATGTACATGTCTTCTGACTATGCCGTCCCCGCAATAAGCTAAAACTTTGCTGTCCGAGAGATACACATGTAATAAAATGCGTCGATCACTCTCATAATCTTCTTTCATCTTAAAGTGACGAAGGCATTTCCTACGTCCAGGGCGATAAGAACGCGCACCAGGCTCCGCTTCCTCCATGAATCCGCAATCCCGCAAACTCTACCAAAGACGTCTCAATCGCGCTTCTCTTTTCTGTGCATCCAAACTGTTTGACATGGAAGTGGTCTGCAGGAACCCCATCCCCCTTCCTTCCGATGAGCATCTTAAAGGTGCGTTTACATATCTTGCTCAATGATAGTAAGATACTAATGGGTCTGTAGGATACCGGGAGTAACGGGTCCCTTCCCGGTTTCGCTAGTAGACCACCAGCGCCACCTTCCATACGGCCGGAATTTTTCCAGATCTATTGATTTTATGGGGCAGAACAGTAGCTTGGGTAGAGCAGTCGCTAGCGCCTTTGGTTACGAACGTTCGGGACATGAGTTCACATCCCGGTACCCGCAGTGCTATTTTTCTTTCCACGATTCTTAAGTGAGAAGAAAAAGCAGCTGTACCTCACAGAGCCATCTATAACAGCAGTAGCGCTATTACCACCTCCCTTTCACCTGATTTGCATTTGGTATTCTTAATTGTTCCGATTCAGTGAAGTTATTTTACTGTTTTCGTTTTCCATCAAGGCTTCGTAATGCTCCTACGATTACTTCTTTTTACATTGATATGTTAACAGGTTGTTTTACATTTACGTTTCTCGATGTCTACCATCGTGTTATAACGTCAACTACACCTTTTACGTGTAGATCTAGCACTGTCTCTTCTGCATTTCGAAATACTTGTCTATGCAGTGCAAATGTGAATTCTTGCACGTGGAATAGTGTTCTTCGCTGTAGGGATTTATAAGATCCCCTTTAGAGATTCAAGCTTTCAATCGAGCTCTCCCGATGATTTAAATCATCAGTCGACCCAATCGCCACTTGTGCCATCCCCTTCACAGTTGTCTTCATTACGTTCCGCGTGACTTTTCACTAACCTCGGAATTGCTTTCTCCTTATTGAATGACGCTGTTGCATTCCTTCCATTAGTCATCAGTTATTGAATAATTGTGTTGAATATCGGATAACCACTCGACCCTTGGAATCTCATGTGATATAACCGATGAATCTACTAAGTTATCTTACTATGTCTATATCGTAACTTGATATATAAGGTAACTTACATATCATCTATATGATCTCTACTAACTTATTTATTATAATACGATGTAGCCAGAGATAATTACTAAATACAGCAATTTGATATATCTAAACATCATAGATGGATGATTCACAATTCAACTCACAACTTATGATTATAAGCTTCGCGATCTACAGCTTATAGTTTATAATATACAACGACCCAACAATTCATGAGTCCTCGTGCATCTCTGTTTTCAACACTATTTACAACACTTCCAACACTACTTTCAACACTCTTCTCGACCTCTTGCTACAACACTCGTTTCAACTTTCGTTATAACACTCGCCGCGACGCTCTTCTTCGATTCTTTTTTTTCTTGCGTGAAGGGTACATTCATAGACATACCGCGCCCTCCGGGGTGAGGGCACGGAGTAATGCCGGATTTATACTGGCTGAAATCTCCACGATGATCCTCCGAAGCGCATCAGGAAGGGCGAAAACTTACGAGCCGCCGCCCTCGTCTCGCGCTGATGACAATCTTCTCTGTTCGATGGCACGAAGTGCGCCAAGTGCAAACAACGTCCTTGTTTGGCAGGATGGCCTCGACGACCTTAAGTCCGGGCGCGGCCGCTCCCTTATCGAGGCTTGCCCACCGACTATGTGGCAGGTTCTGTCGCGCCTGGACTCTAACGTCGGTACCTGCAGGGTCAACCGCACCCCACGGTCTCTTCATCTCTCCGTCCTGGCCGCTATATAGATGATCTCCGAGATATGCCTGAACTAGGCCTTGCAGAAAGGGATGCACCCGGTAGAACTGCAGGGCCTCCTCTATCTTCCCCCAGGTGCAGCTGTTGACGATGTCTAGTGACACCGTCAACGCCACCTCTCTCCGTCGCTCGGCCTCCTCAATGAGGGAGCAGATCCGAACGATAGCATCGTTCGTAGACCACCCCCTTTGGAAGCAATAATGGACCTCCTACAGTTGTCACTCAGAAGTTGTACAAATTTAGTTGATTTTAGTTGTACATTACTATATTGTCATTACTACAGTATTACTGTAAATAAATCCATTCATTAACACGTTGAATGCCATGGAGGTCACCGGTGACCGGTGCACCAAGATTAGTAAAAATACATAATCTGAGCAAATCGATTATTATAATAAGTAGTATAAAACATATAAAGATAGTTTTATTTATACATGAAATAGAGCATTCTTACGTGCATACTCCACCAATGGCTGTCGAACATGGGAAAACTCGTTTTTACCTTAGTGAACAATATTCTCATTATAATATATAATAATTTAGATTTGAAAGATGTATGATGGCAATTAAGGGCCTTGCCAGTCAAGTAAAGAATGCTAAATCTTGTTGCGATTCTTTAGGATTATTACGGGTGCGAATAAGTATGACCAAGGGATGGATTATGGTTTATGGTAGGTTTCGGGACGTAACAACATAGAACAATTCTTTGGAAACGCGAAGAAGTAATATGAGATAATTAATAATCGCAATAAATAAGTGAATCGAGAGCGAAATTGCACTACAGCGCCATAGGGGTCAGCGGTGGCATCGGTGAGATAAATTCATTAGTGATGATTATACATCATAACATATCTCTTGTAGGTAATATTTCAGCATTATATGTATCGCATAATATAAAATTCATCATGCCGCCACGACCAAACTCTTGTAAAACTGGCGTGGCATTCAACGTATTAAATAAATCAAATCATTATAGTGTAGTATAAAACACGTTTGCATAAAATACATCACATATCACAAACGAAAATTGAGATTATATTATAGTATGGTATATCATATTATAACGAGATTATATTATATGTTACTGCATGAAGATAAGCAAAATTTGAGTTATAGACAAAATCATAAAGCTATTTTTAATTTAAAACATATTCATTTTAATTCAGGTGCTCCTGCAGGTTCTCTTCTCTGTGGAACTAAAGACTTTATCACTAGTGCAAGAAGAATCAGGAAAGTACTTGGTGGGGATATGAGACAAGTTGGTATTCTTGCTGCAGCTGGGCTTGTAGCTCTTGAAAATATCCCCAAGTTAGTTCACGATCATAGAAGGGCTTACGCTTTTGCATCTGCGCTAAATGAAATCCAGTCGTCTATATTTTCGATTGATTTGAGTACTGTACATACAAATATTGTTTTCCTCAACATCGAATCTGATACCATTGACGCAGCAAAGTTCATTCGTTGCTTGCTAGAATTTGATGATGCCGAGAACGAACACGTTGTCGTCAAGTGTTTGGGATTGTCCGATTCACTTATCAGGTTTGTATTTTCTTTCGAAATTACAGACGATGATTTGATGTTAGCTATTAAAAAGGTTACATCCGTTATTAAAAAGTTAGATCCTAAATTCTAATCATTGTAGTCAAGGGTGCCTAATTGTTATCTAAAATATATTTATCGGGATACGCATAATTCCTTTTTGTTATATCGAATCTTTTTCAATCAGCCTCCTCTTCTCCTCGTGATAAATGATTTTCCAAATCGACCAAATCTAATCTGAGAAAGACATCTAGAAGAATAAATCTGAAAACAGAAATTCCCTATTATTTTGAAAGCCTACACGTTTTGAAAGCAGATAATTCATTATATTCTGCTTTCCAAAGATTTCATCATTCGTTTTAAAGTATGTAAAACGCTCAGTTGGGAAATGTTTGCACAGTCCATGGCGTACTACCCGAAGGTAAAAAATTTAACACCAAATATGCTCATCGCCGTGCTAGCACATAGATCGAAAATGCTAGCTTTTGAGACAAAAAGTAGCTTCTTTTGCAACAAAAGGCGACGGGTTACACCGTCTCTTTAACCGACTGGGAGATAGAAACGCATCAAACCTACTCAGTTCGATTCGGTTGGTGTCGCGGAAGTTTGCGAAGATGGCACCACAGGCCAGAATGACCCGCCTGCCAGGCCGGACCAATTGCTAAGACACCGTGTCGCCCAGCTGATTATATTGAGGCTGGCAGGATGCCTGGTGAACATCGACTCTTCCCCAAGGGAAACAATGACTGTGAAGTTGCCGTTGGATCGCCGGCCGACCGGAGAATTCTCGCGAGACGTGGGATCTCTACCTTCTGCCACCAACAATTTTTGCGTTACCATCTCGTTACGAGATCGTTAAGTATTCAAATACATTTTTTTATTTTATTTCATTTCTATTCAAATTTAAAGTACGAAAGGTGCCAATGGAATTCAGCAGCTGCTATGAACAATTATTCGTATTACAAACTAAGCTGCGATTTGATTTATTCTCGAGCTAAATTCTAATCTCCTCGTGGCTTTTATTCTCCATCTTCCAACACATCCTTCGAATATATCTTTTCAAAAATTCTGTCCTATTCGAAATCGACAGCTCTTCACAAACAGACGATATACTGGGTCGCCTGGTAAGTTCGTTTCGATTTACACTTCATATTCGTTTCGTACATGTGTTTTTTGAGTTATGTAAGCGCCATTTTGCTGCACCTTTCTCCATACGAGTATAACTTGAATATTTTATCTTCCTAGAATTTTCCATCATTCATCGACCAGTTACCGTCATCTGTAATTTGTAAATGAAATAATAGACGCACAAGGTTATTTGTTTTATATTATTTTGTAGAATTACGTGCGATCCATTCTGTTCTGTTGAGATAAACACCGCAACTTTTCACAGACTTGGTTTCACGTTTGTATAAAGGTGCATTGTCGTAGAAAACACGTTTGCAAAAGAAAGACATTTTTCGGACAACCTAATATATATGTCCGGTTATCGTTAGGTTTAGGGGCGTGTAACGAATCTTCATTCTGACTAACCATCGTTGTTGTACAACAGAGATTATATTTACTGGTATAAATATGATTTTTACAGAGTTTGACAAATAACCATGGTGATTAGACACCCCAGATGTTAATGACAATGTTCTTAGATTCAATAACGAATCCACAGTCAACGGAGTAACTCTTTTGAAGCACAAAGTAACGTTTGCTGTGATGCCCGGTATAATACTGCAGGTAAAGACAATGGGAAAACTCTCCAAGGTGATCGCAAGGATAAAAGACTGATGGAAATTTTCCTCTTCTTACGATCGCGTTTGTTCGTTGTATATTGGCCGGGGATACCAACAAAATTCCAGCCGCCGTTGCTAGGCAGTCCCGCTTAGCGGCGACATTGCTCCTGCCGCGGTGTGTTTGTTAATACAACGCGTGTCCCATAATATTCTCTGTTAGGTAAAAACGTCCATCCCGTGACCGTGGCTACGTTCAGCGACCAGCTGTTTCACCTCGAGTCTAAGCCCACCGTCGCAAATCTCGAGCAAACATAATCGGATTGAATCATAACAGCTACTTCTAAGTTTCATTATTTAAGTACAGCTATAATAAATAGCCTAGACTAAAGTATTGGGGATCCTCCCAAAAATTCCAAAAGAAAGTCCCCGATGTCCCTTCGTCCCCGACATATAGATTAGAAGTATTCTGCCTGACTATAACCACGCAGACGACGATCTTTCTTTCAGATAGCTATAACAAAATTCCATCTATCCTCATATCGACAGTCGTCGGTCAAATGGAACTTAGCGATACCTACAATGGAAGATGTCGGGTGTATGTTGTTGTCATGGAGTGTTGTCAGCGTATTTAAAAAAGAACCGTTGTAACCAAGTCAGTTAGTGACGAATAGAGATTGCGTAAACATATCGATTGACGAAGCTTCAAACGATATTGTAACAATCATACCGTTATCAAACCTACTAACACTATTCCATTTTCCTACACTGGTGTAAGGAAATTGGCCGATACAGGTAACCGCTGATACATCCGCGTGAATGGACGAAGAAAATTCTGAACTTTCTGTTAGATGTACCTTGGAACACGATGTAATTCATCACGATGAATTCAGTAAAAAAGCAGGCGGTGTGCCATTGAGTAAGTAAGCATATATATATATATATGTCGGGTTAACGTTACGATTTGGATTGGGGTAAGGGGCGTGAAATAAATCTTCGTCGCGATTAGACATTGTTGTTATGCAATAGAGAAGATATTGACAGTTTGATATTGAAGATATCGTCAGTTTGAAGAACCTCGGCTAAATAAATTCTAAAATTTGTAGGGGGCCACGGGACAGAATCCGTTGGAGTGTTTACTGTCGCGTGCCGCTGCTATATTCTTTCAAGGAGGGCTATACGGTTACTCTATGCCTTTGTTTAGGTAAACGTTTATCCCTTGACCGCGGCTACGTTGGCGGCTGATTGTCGCCTCGAGCCCAAGCTCACCGTCACAAATCTCGAATAAACACGGTCGGATTGAATTACAGTTATTTTAATTATGGCTATCGTAAAATCTGGATTACAATATTACAGGATTTTCCCCAGGTTCCGAAGAGAGGCTCCAGTGTTCTTTCATCTCCGGCATATATATATATATACTTAATTTATTCGAAGAAAGATTAGAATTTTATAGGACATGTAACCGCTGTTCAAATGGCACACACGAGGCACGAAAATGAAGCAATTGAGCACTAAAATATATCGTATCTTTGGAGTGTAAAGTGGAGAGATTGCTGGACCATATCGTAAAACTGGCGAACCTGGAAGCACTGGCCGAGTGGGTAGACCACATTTTGCATGAGATGAGATCGTCTTCTATGATCGACTATGATCCTTATGCTAATTCGACGGTGTTCAGAACATCGGATAGACCAGTTGGTGAAAATACCAGACGGCACGTAAGCAAATAACTGGGCCACTTTTAATTGTAATTTCTAAAATCGGAATTCTTAACCGATGGGTCGTGATCTCCATTTCCATCAATTCTTAGTGAAACGTTATTTTTTTTTTTTCAGGATGTTCGCAAACGGTGAAGTACAAGGAGGCAGAGCGCGCCACTTTTCACTCGACGCCCCAAACGAGTGACCTCGCATACATCTTCCCCTAAAACCTGTACAATCTCTGTTTTGCCTAACAACGGCCCTGGAAGACCTAATAATAAAAAAAGCGTTAGATGAGTGGGGTCTTTCTTATCCGAAATTAATTTTCTGGGTCAGAAAGTATAGATTGAACACAAACCTTACATCAAACAAGTTCCCGAGATATTCGGAAAAAAGTATCTCCACCATTGCAATAAATTATAATTATAATTATACGTCCGTATTGCGTCTACAACACCAGAAGAGCTCTACTGCTTCTACGACATTAATATCTTCAACTGTAAGAGCCTTGCTCATACGAAAGCTTTTATTATTCGTCTGCCAATTCAACCTAACTAATAAAAAAATTGCAAATAAGGAAGAATAAGAAATAATTTATTTCTGCTATCGTTTAAATGACATTTATTTAAACAAAATTTTATTCTTATTTATAAGTGAAATTGTATATTTATTTATTATTTCGTATGTAAATAAACTTTCGACCAAAACTGCCGTGAAATAGTGAAGCACTCTGCTCGTGCTTGTAAAATTACATTAAACAAACTTGATAACTAACGAATAATTTAGAAACGAACACAAACTTGTACATATCGCCGAAGCGAAGTGCCTAGTGAGCCATCAATATCCCAACGGTCCTTCAGCCGAATGTTCGAGAAGAAGGCGTGCGTGGCAACGGTCGCGGACGCTTAACAATCGCGCGGATAGTGGGGATATTGACGAGCGACACGATGAAAAGAATCGAATCTGATCGACAGTCGAGTTTTAACCAGGAAGCGATAAAGTCGAGGTGTAACCGGGTAGCGATATTGACTAGCGAAACCGAGAGCGATACGCGACGCGATCAAAAGAAAAAACTTGTTAATAAATATATCGTTGACCTAAACACCTCAAACTTTAACGAAATAAACTTCCAAGCAAGTAACTGTATCTTATTAACTAATTACAAATTGAGAAAAGATTCAAATCATTACACTTTTTTTGCGCTTTTAAGAAATGCATCCGGATAATGAGCTTAGTATTGCAATTCTTTTATTTTCTTGTCGTTGCTTGGTCTATTTATATCTTCCAATTTCACATAACAAAACGTGATTTATTTATAATCTAATAAGAAAAATGCATCCTCCCTGTCTTGAGAGGATACTACTATCCTCCGCATTTCCCAATTTTAGCAAAAACTTAAAAGTGCTATTCAACGAGATAAATATTTATGATTCTGCTGTACATTAATTTATGTTATTACACATTACTACATAAAACGATATCTTAATTATACCTTCAAGGGTAAACTTAATTAATTTTTTTGTAGCTCTTTTGTGTTCCTTTATCTTTTATTTAATGTCCATGTATGTAGATATTCTAATATACAGTGATAGGTAATTTGTATAGAAATTGTGTGTGATTCATACCAGACAGCGTATTGCCGCATTTATTAACAGCTCATGAATTTGTAATGCATACTTGATTTTTCTGTGCACATTGCTATTTCTGTTGCAATTTATTTGGAAATAGTCAGGACACTCACGGTGCGTGTGTGATCTTCTTACGGTGTGTGTACTTGCAAAAAAATTATTTACATGTACATTTGTTTATTAATTATTTATGAAGATGAAGATGCAGAGGAAATACTAATCCTCTCTGTTCGAAAACACGCTGGAGCAGTTTATG
>CM026195.1:3392143-3484541 GCA_014825925.1 Bombus breviceps | reverse complement strand
TATCAACTATGAATAGATTTTTAAAATTAATTGATTGTATAAATAAAGAATTAATCGATCTTCGTTTGGAATGTTTTGCCAAAAATTACGTTACTGTTCTTATTATATTAATTCTAATTATATTGCGTGTAGAATCATATATTAATTGTCCTAGAGCCAACAGAGTTAACAGTTCAGGGACTAAGTAAAGAAAGTGCTAATTTAATGACTACAGAAGGGGCAATTCTATGTTTTCAATAAACTAAAGTGCATAAATACTAAACTAACACTAAATTTATTAGTAGTAAAAAGTGAAATTGAGAAATGGAGAAATAAAAACATTTTATCATTCTTTGTATTTTTACATCGGTGATTATATCCTGATACAAATGAATTTTAAGCTATTCATCCAAATATGTAGTGAAAAATTGTGCGAAACAGCTATTTAAAAGACTGTTCATTCAGAAAGAAAGAAATGAAGATTAAATTGATAATTGTGAATCAGAATTAGAGAGTGAAATAAAAACAGATGAAGTAAAAGAATATGAAAACTTACAAAACAGTATCAAAAGTTAAAATGGATTAAAACAAATCAAATGTAGAAGATTCGATATAGATAAAGAGTTTTAAAGGATTGAAGGAAATGAAGGGAAGAGAAGTAACAATATGGATATTTTATGTAATGCTTTATTGACTACATAGACCAACATCAATATCTTGCAAAAGAGTTTTTCTGTTTCAGGAAACACTATTACAAAAATTTGCAACCGATCGAGTATTAAGACGTTGAACGCACTGGTCTTTTAAGACATTTAAAAATTATGAAGTTATATCCCCTTATGATCCTTATGGACGAATACTACATCATAGAAATTTTTCTTTTTTAGTAACAAAAACTAAAATTTGATCAAACTCAAGTGCAGAAATACATACTTTTTTAAAAGTAGGCAAGAGAGCAGGGAAAATCACCAATGTCATTCTCTTCTTCATTGCAAAATGCAATATGCTTCTATCAAAATTTTGGTAAGTGGAAATCTTCATAGAAGATTTAAACTCTTCCCTTAAAATTAGGATTACCAAGGTTTTACTGTACTAACAAAAAATACAAATATATTTAGGATGTTAATGATACCAGAGCACCTGAATAAAGAAGTTAGGAGCGAAAGGCTAAAGTTAATAGCGCAGATTAGATGTGGAAACATAGAGAAATGGAACAAATAACGGTAAGACAATAATAAGAAATAATTTGTAGAAGGAGAAAAGAATGAATAAGAAGAATGAATGGATGAGATATTTGTAACATTGTAAAAAGTATTGTAAACCAACTCCTTTCTTGGCTTTGAAGCCGAAATAAAAAAAATATATTATATTCGAATAAAATTGTTCAAATAAAACAACTGATCTTTCACCTTAACTGCAGAAACTCATGTATGATTCGTTATATACAGCATTAATTTCTAAATACATCACATATAAAAACCTATATATTAACAGCATTCTTTTTGAGAACATGTTAATGTTTTTTCTGATTTTTATTATGAAAAATGTTTCACACAAAAGGTGGAGTTTGAGATTGTAAATTTATTTATAATTATTAAATTGCAAAAATAGTTTTTCTCGCACTTAATAAAAATTATTTGAAAAGCTCATCTGCTTGAATACACAGAAAAAAATAATACTTGTAATCAGTAATTTTAAAAGCATATTTTTGTTAAAAATATGTCTCTATGATTCATATTTTGAACCTTATACGGAAAAATATAAAGCAATACTTCTTATTTATGTTCTTCCTATCTTTCATACAATAAATTTGACAAAATCACAGTTAAGATATTTTTCAAATTAGTAATAATAATTAGACTATAATCTTGATGTAATTATAAGAATCATGGAACCATTTAAGGTTTTAACTGATTATTATAATTTTTACATACAGAAGCCATTTTTATGTTGTATATATTGATAATGTCCTAATTGCTTCTTAAGTAGTATTTGCATACCTTTTTGAATCATCAAATAACCAACAAATTTTACCACTAATTTACAAAATAGTATTTAATTGTATTGAACACTATTTTATATGTTCTCGAGCATATGAAAAATTTTCAAGCAACATTTTTATCTATTTTAAATATTCTTCTGATAAAGCAATGTAAACGATACACACACGCATTAAATTTAACAACCTAAGCTTAAAATATCTGGTAAACAAAGATTTCTCGCTGAGAATAGTGACAATCACGTAAATCGAAGTAGTAATATCTGGTGAATCAACCTGTATATTCTACCTCATCAGAAAATTTATTTTTTAGATCAGCTAATCAATCAAAAATACTCAACACCGATTCCGGAAATCCACATCATCTTGATCACCAACTAAGAACAACTAGACTTACAGTGGCTCACGGAACAATATTCGAACAAGCCTCAAAATAGAAAAACCGTTTTAAAATTGTTCTGAACGATTTGAATTTTTCGAGAAGTTCAAAACATTAGATTATAAGATGACATGCAAAAAAAAGTATTGAAAATATTGCAATTGGTATAACTGTCTCGTCCTCGACGAACTTAATCTTCGAATCAACGATGTTTAGTATTGACTCAATAGCACGTAGTTACATATCGTGCCTTTCTTGTTCACACTATCTGCTCTGACTATGTTTTACTATGAAAAATTGCGTTTCTGAGTCACTACAAACGGCTGTTGACTCATGCTTCATTGCCTTGAATGCTTTACTCGAAGCTTATCGGGTTTTTCATATCATCTTATATTTTATGGAAATATATGCTATCTAGTATAATTTATGGATTGACCAATACGTGAGTACTCATCAAATCTATTTATATTGTCTCATATATTTCTTTTTTATTTATCTATTATATTTATTATGTATCTTTTTGTATTTTTATTATGTTTGTAATTTTATTTGCATTATACATATTGCACTTATATTCTATGAAAAATTAACAGGAATAAAAGGATAAAGATTCCAATTTCTCTTAAACTCGATTATATTAATCAAATATTTAGCAACAAAATATTGAGAATGAATTTGGTCATAAGGTAAAAACTGTTTTCCTAAGAAGAACCCCCAAAATATAGTTTTAACATTTTGATAGAACTGCACAGTAATATTGATTGAAAAACATATTAATTATATCTAGTTTCAGGAATAGATGTAAACAGTTTAAGAGTAAAGTTTCTCCATTTATCTTCTGAAATATAAATCTTTCCCCAAGAACTGTTGTGAGATCAAGTATTACAATGATGTCTCATTATTAGAATTATTCAAATACTTGTAACAACTATTTATAATTAACTTCTGCATATTACAATTAAAAAAGTTGTAGTAATCTTCTAATTAATTTTAATTAAGATTCATAATTAAAAGATATATGTTTGGAATAAAAAAATTACATATGTATCTAATTACAATATTTCCGATAAAATCTCTAATAAAGTAAAAAAAATCTTTACTTATTGTTTATTTATTATCTTCATTATTATAAGTATCTTTGTTATAATATATTTATTATGTATGTAATTGTCATGAATTATATAACTGATACTAATACCATGTTGTAAAACAAAAAATGATGATTTTTATATATCAATATGAAAATAGAAAGATTATTTGGACAGTCTTGGAAATATATCATACCTAGCTTAAAAGTAATGCAAAGCATAATGCTTTTTTTGAAAAGAAAAAGTATAATATACAATACTGAGACTTTTCTCTTTTTTTCATTCCACTAATATAGCTACATACCAACATCTTTATAAGATATAAATAAAGCATTTTGCATAAAAACAAAAATATTCGTTGCAATTAAAGATAAAAACATTCTTGAAGAAATTACAATTAGATTAAAGTTTAATTAGACTATTAATTAAGTGGAAGAAATAATAGATACAATACAGAGACTGAAATGAGTATATGATCTAAATATTAATTTGCATACAAAATAGTAATAAATATAGTAGATAACTATTACTATTAACATGATTATAATATACATGCAATGTATATGTATGTGATATATATTTACCAAAATTAATTTGTTAACTACTGTTATTAAAGAGAACATTTATGTTACAATATAAGGAATTCTTTAATTGGTAAACATTGTAGATTCTCACACAGCATCTAACACAGCATATCTAATGTTTATACTTAAATTATAATTTTAGTTTTTTATAATACTATACAACTATATAAAAATCAAATAAAATTTCAAACATTCCCAGTGTTTACATACATATTATATGCATCCATGATCTATAGCTTCATATTCACTGAATATGTATCCTACCTATCATTTAAAGAGTTGGAAATATTTATATTTTTACAAATAATCATTAAATATAAAATTGATCTTCTTTGTGTTAGATACTTAAGAAAGTACAATTAGATACCACTCAATATTTCTTATTCATTAATAAAGTTTAAATCTACATTAAAGACATAACAAATTGAGTTAACAGTATTGTTTATAAATTAATATCTTTTTAAGCTAAGTAATGAAATTAATAAAACTTGCAGTATTTTGAATAAAAGTGCAACTTAATGTACATATGATCTGCTATACCTACTTGCAATTAAATTTGCCATAGTTCCAGAGCATACAAATAATGCATCTTCCATTCCAACCATTTTGGCAGCTGTTTCTTGTAATACTAAAAACCAAAAACTTCTTTATATCTACTGTTAATAATATTGTATGTAATAATTATATTGTTGACATTAATAATTATATCATGTAGGCAAGAAAGTTTATGCCATTTTTAGGTTTATCTCTATTAATTAAAGTGGCATAAACTTTCTTGGTTATTTAATGTATTATCTTACAGTTACTTTACAAAGCAATTAAAATATTTAATTTATAAATAATCATATGTATGTGTGTGTATGTGTTAATACTAAACATAATATTTCAGAACAACATTTTCATACCTTTGACTGTCGGATCTTCATGAAAAACATCATCACCAACATCAGCACTGGATAGTGCCTCTCTCATCTTTTGGGTTGGTTTTGTTAAAGTATCACTCCGAAGATCAACAACTATTACCTGGAAAAGATTTGATTATTATATTTTATCAAACAGAAAGTTGAAACAATCGTAGGTTGTTATTCAGGGGCCAAAAATTATTGACCTCCTTGTCTGCAATCCTATAGTTCTCAATGCATAGAATCTGAAAATGCAAGACTTAAATTGCAGAATCCACTAGATCAAAAATTATAACTAAAAGAGAGTATTTTTAGAGTATTTGTTGTAGTTAAATTCGCGAAGAATTATTTTGTACTGGCCACGATAGCTATAAAATAGGTACTATTGCAAATCATAATTAACCTCACTTATCTACAAATTCCATGGTATGACTGACTGTTCTATATGGAATAAAGAGTAATAAAAAACAAGAAAAATTTCAAAATGACAAAAGAAAAAAAAATAAAACGGATAAAACATAACAATACAAAGAGAAAAAGTGAATACTTCGGACACATTTAAAAACTATTACGTGCTTGTCTTGAGTCATGTCAGAGCAAAAAACCAAACATATTCAAAATACATGTAGCCAAACACATATGATTTAACTCAACCACGTTCACTCAATGCCTTCATAGATTTCACTCATTGGAGAAAGCATGAATAAAAATCAATATAGCATCAAAGTAACGTTTAAAATAGCCTAAAATACTTAGTTTTATAGATTCCTAGTTTTTGGTCCGCTGGATTCCGTAATTTTAAATCTACATTTCAGTAGATTCTATGCATCAAAAACTATAGGATTGTATATAAAAGAAATCACTAATTTTTGATCCCCTAAAGTTTGGCTCAATTTTATATACATACTTATTCTTACCTTATCTTTCTCATAAGTTGCATATGAATAACCTTTATCATAATACATGTTTCGAATATAAAATTATATACTTTTTCAAATAGATATATATTCCTGTGTAAATTATTATATTAAAAAAACTTTATAAGTTAACACAATTTAATTGCAAATTGCAAATTAGATATGAAAAAAAATTAAATTTACAACAAAAAATACAGAACGATAAAAACCACTATGATATCCGTACTTTAACGTATTACATCTATCGTTGATATTATTAATATCGTTTTATACTAGCCAAAAATTTGATCGTGCACGTTTCACGTTCTACTATACAATGTTTCTGCGTAGAAACTTTATTACACTTTTGGCACTACACCTTCCTGCTAGAACGGTTAAAGAATATTTATCACAAGATTACATATAGCATTATGTAAAACATAAAATTAAACATGATTATTTTTACGACTTCATGAATTCGTTTATATTTGACGATTACCGATAACGTTACCCTGAACGCACACAGGCGATATTTTATCGTACGATCCCATTGCGATCATGCCTTCTTTTGTATTCCTATTAACATACAAACAAAAATTAATAAGGAATATTCTACAGTTGTTCCAACCAGACAAGGCAGCAACTGTAAACAAAATGTGATTCCTACGGTTGCAACTATTGGTCGCCAACTAGTGACATTCACGAGTCATCAATTTGACCAATAGTTGCAGCCGTAGTAATCTCATTTTGTTTACGTTTACTCCCTTGTCTCGTTAGACAAATTATAGGAACTTTTAAATTTAAAAAGTATTATATACCTGTGCTTAATAAATAAAATTTGTTTATTTGTTTATAGTTTCTTTAAATTTATACAAATTATCTGTGTATATATATATATATCATTTATAAACAAAAACATGCAAGAAGTCCATCTATTGCAATAAATAAAGTTAGTTACATAATTTATTAATTTAATATATTTCTTCATAATTCAGTTTATAAAGTAGAAATAACAAGAATATTTACTGTTGATATATTAAAGAAGACTATAAAGAAAAGAAATTCAATCTTAAAAATCCTCATCTCCTTAAATTATTTTTACTATTAAATATATTAAAAATATATGTAAATCATATATCTTTGAAAAATATTTAATTACGATCTAAATTTCATGGAAAGTAAATAATTTTTCAAAGAATTTTAATAAATTTATATTTTACGTACATATGTATATAAACGTATATAAAAAATATCATCAAAAATATATCTACATAATTTTAAATGGACAAGATTTTCGTATTTCCTTTATACTATTTATTTAATGATTCTAAGTACGTATAATAGAGGATCTTTAACAATTAAATCAATTATCAATTGATTCTATTAAAATATTACATTGTTTTATTGTAACTTTCGAATACAAATTTTATATGCAAAGAACAATGTATTATTTCACCACTATTATTTTTATATTAAATATGGATCTTACATAAAAAGTAAAGTATCATTTAATTTGGAAAACACCGTAAATTAATATATTATATGATATAATTAGACGTCTTTATGTTGTAAGCTTAGAAAATAAAAATATAATTTATATAACAAACGAATAGAGAAATTTCTATAAAAAGATTTTGGGAATAATTAAATTGTGTATCATCGATATACTTATACTTCATTACAATTGCGCTACTATGAGTTGTCGGTTAAAAATCGTCAGATGTATATTTAAAATCAGGACATAGAAAAGAATGAAATAAGGATACCTCACTTATGGTCTAAACCAATACTCTTTTTCATGGTATACGAAATATTTCTGATTGGTTGCTGTGTTAATATATTTACCTGCTAACCAATCAATTTTCTATTGAGACGCGTCATATAGCGACATGAGCGCTACTACGCAGCCTACCTTGAAAACAGAGCCCCACCATCATTTTATGGTAAGGAGAAAAGAAGATGGCCGCGAGGAGCGAGAAAGAAAACAATCTCGAAGAGCGTTAAAGGTGGTAGAAGAACACGGTGCCTCGAAGGAGAACGAACTACGAATCGTCCAAAACTCTCCAACTTCAGATTATCTTAACCACCACTAGACAATAGACACTCGAAAAGTACGGGAAAACGAGTGTTGAATAGTTACATGTGTGTCCTTGTTACGAAGAGGTCAGTCTGTCGAGGATCGTCCTTGGAATCACTCGTCCCTGAAGCCGGCTCGAGGAGCTAGTGATCTCGAAAACAAAAATGGCGGACGTCGACTCGAGGGTGGATCATTCGGATCCCGAATTGCGGTTCCTTTCCGTTGACAGGAATAATTTCAATGATCCTGCAACTCAGGCGGAATGGACGCAGAAAAAGCTGGTTTGGGTACCTCACGAAACTCAGGGTTTCGTTGCAGCCGGGATAAAGGGTGAACGGGGTGATGAGGTCGAAGTGGAGATTGCCGAAACTGGAAAACGGGTCCTTGTCGCGAAAGATGATATTCAGAAGATGAATCCACCGAAATTTGATAAAGTTGAAGACATGGCTGAATTAACGTGCTTAAATGAAGCTTCGGTACTGCATAACCTCAAAGACAGATACTACTCCGGCCTCATTTACGTGAGTTTGATAGATTTTATCTTTTTCCATTACTAATACTGTCAAACAAAAGCCAATGATTCATTTTTTGATTAGTTTTCTTGAGGGGAATATAACAAATAGATCATAAAAGATTGGTGATAAGCCTTAGTGATAAAGTTTTCTTTCTCATCTTTTTATTTCAAATGGAGCAGAAATTAAGATCAATTACAAAGAAACCAATTCTATAATTATTGATAACATTAATTTTTTACTATTAAACTACTGCATACTAATTGTAGAGTTA
The DNA here is from genome assembly GCA_014825925.1 of Bombus breviceps. Lineage (NCBI taxonomy): Eukaryota > Metazoa > Arthropoda > Insecta > Hymenoptera > Apidae > Bombus > Bombus breviceps. The sequence continues at coordinate 3,475,851 of CM026195.1, read as the reverse complement.
CTATAAATGCTATATTTATTTTTTTGCATGCAGTCTGTCAGTGTATAAACGCTTTTAGTAAAATTTTATTTTATTGTTATGCAATCTTTATTTGTTTACAAATATATATTTGTTGTTTATAACAATAAAATAAAAAAAAGAATTATTCTGAATTATATGGTAAGTAACATTCTTTCCAAATGCAAATATGCTTATAATTAATTCTTTATGATTTGCTTCTGATATTAATTAATTTTTATATTTCTTTTTATAAATATCTTATCAATCTACCTGTTCACTAGATTAATATCAATGGGAAAAAAGAAAAATTAATTGTATCAGATATCAAAATTAAGTTATCATTATCTTGATATTATTCAGTAGATTTTATTTAAATTAAAAAAGTATTTCTTTTTTTATCACTTATGTGGAAAATTATATTGTAAACAAAGAACTGTGCATATGTATATGCATATGTACACACATATACATGCATACAAAGTATTAAATTTAAAGTAGAAGTGATTTTTGTAAGATTTTTCTGCTTTGATTTAAAAAAATTGAACTGGAATGTACAGCTAAGGCAAATAATAAGAATGCATAATTTTCATTTTGTTTTATATAAGTATATAAATGAATTATAAATATTAATATATTTCACAAACACACACACACAAATTTGTGTATGGATTATTGGACAGAAGTTTGTACGACTATCGCCTGTGCAACAGTTATATACATTTAGCATTATCTGATATAAATAACAATCATATTAATTTATGTATTTTCATATGCATAAATTCGTGTTTTTTAATTTTAATTCTTTAATTAATTTTATATTGTGGCCCAATCTTTTTATGTCAATTATACAGTTGGATATATAGTACTTTATATCTAAAGTAATTCTAGTCTTCCTTTTGTTTAAACTATGCATTGAACTATAATGAAATATTACCCGGAAACAGTATATCGAATTAGTAATATGCAGTCTATACTAAAAATTGTGATTATTTTAATATAAATCATGTAATGTCATTATACGTATACTAATACTACCATAAACAGTTATACAAATATATAATTATCAAAATATCAAAATTTAATTTCTTTATACCAAATATTTATTTTTTACGATATTTTTGTCTTTCGAATTCGAAAAATATCTTTAACAAATATTTATAAGCTATAAATGGCTAAAGCTTCTTTTAATTATGTTTTTGCTAACTAATTTAGTTAGCACAAATCAGTTAACAAATTTCTTGCATGAACCGGAAGAATACGAAGAGTAAACCAATTCAAACATCCATTTTGATTTAAAGTTAACGCGAGCAATTGTTGTTATCAAATTTTAATGTTACGTTCGATCGTTTTGTTTTTTTGTTGTATTACGAGCTAAACATCGAAAATAAATCAAACGGATTTGTAAACGTAACACTGACCTAACCCAAGGCTCTCGCTGAATTTGATTATCTCACAGTGTTGTGATCAAGTTTTTTCTCGTACGTTTCTAACAATAAACAAAAGTATTCTATTTCTGATATTACTCTCATGGAACCATTGCATTTACTTTTCTCTCAAATTTCGTGCTCAAAATAATAAACATATATGAATTAACATTACTATTTTAGAAAAACTTAATTGTAAAGGAACACATGATATAAAAACAGAATAATTAAAAAATGGTATTAAGCTGATAATTATCTCCGTCGAAAATCTTTGAACATTTTTTCTTTATTCGTAAATAAGTAGTTAATTGAAATGTTTTATAAATATTCCGCTGTATAAATGATTGCATAATTTGCTTTTCAAGAGAGTGAACTTTATCGAAAAATATTTGTGCGAGAATATTTGTCACAATAAAATCTTTTATGAAAGTAAATCAGAAGAAATTGTAAACAGTATAATTAAAGATACATTTACTTATTTAATTACTTATTATCGTTTTATGGTAAAACATACCGTCGTTTCATACATTATTTCATTTATAATATAAAATGGACGATATTCTAATACATAACAAATTAGAAGAATAATCGTTTTATTTTACATTGAATTTTATCCATGTATAATTAACGTTTATTGAACTAGTGTAAATAATATTTCTTTATTTACTGTCATTATCAAATTATTAATATGGAAGAAAAAATAATCCCCATACGTGGTTTTATTTATTTTGGTATTATATAGAAATAAAGAATAAACTCAGTAAAATTGGAAAACAATAATTTAATCGACATAGAGAAAGCTATAGGATCTCGAAACTTCAAAGAAGGCTGGAACTCCAATGTTAATAGATAGCACAACTGTAGTTCATTCTTGACTCTTATCTGAAGCTGATAACAGCCATACCTCATTTCCACGTACGTGTGGCACATTGACTCACCGTAATTTTTAGCATACTTTGAAGGTTGCGTTCAAAATTTTGTGAAACCAAGTTGTAAAATCAAAACAAGAAAAATGTGGACCGATTCATACAAATTAGTGGATAATATGATCCTTTAATTATATATTACGAATGTTTTCGCTTGCTAAGATGTAGGATTAATTACTTGTCATTCGTATTATTGACAAATAGGAAATTTTCTAATAATTAGAACAGAAAAATGAAGCAAAATACAAGAAACATTTTGCGTTTTATATTTCAATAAAAATTCGGCAAGTAAATTTAAAAAATTGTTTCCCCATAGATGACATAGACGTAAACGTATGAAAATTGTAGGCATTTTTGCTCAAACTTTCTCTTCGTTAATAATTCGATAAACAGTTCAACGGAATCGTAACTGAAGATCATGCTGGCTTTTATCGGTCGATATTAATTAAAAGAATTGCTGTTTTTATTGGGCCTTACGATATAGAAATATCTGCTTACGTATGGCAAGCATTCTAGGACACGAGAGAATGACGTCATGCATGTGCCTCGTACGTGCTGATTTTTCTTCTTTCAATCCGCGGTATATTACATTCCGTGCAACGTTCCGAAAATCATCAAAATCTTTCAGCTCACAATCGATCGTAATCGTCGTATTGCTACTAAAATAAGGAATTCTATTCCTTGCGCAATAAATAAAATCTGTTATCAACACCTATGGTATATTATAAGAATTCGAATGAATCCATATACCAAACTGAGCCGTAATTTCGTCTGGTTCTTAAATGCTTATTAATGCTATTGGAAACATTCGTTCGCTGTTGGAACGTTCGATCCTGTTTATATGTGCTTTGGTCACATTTTCATGTAATTTCCATATAAGGATAGTAAATTGAAGTATACCGTGGTAAAAGCTATTAACATAGGACCGAGCGAGAAAGGAAATTTATATATGAAGCATTGGCGTTCCTTCTCTATCGAATTTAGGAAAGGAGAAAAGAGAAAGAGAACGATCAGGGAGGAGTCCTTATAAGGACGAGTGTCCTTAACCTGCTTCCTCGCGGTACCGTAAACGTCCCGATGTAATATACCAGTGTCGAGTTAAAGAGGAAAAGAGAAAGAGCCAGTTTCGCTGAAGTTTTCGTGCCTTTTATAGTCAAGACGCAGTTTCGGTCTTCTTAGGAAAGAAACCGAACTCTGATGAAACCGTACAGATTCCGGGATTGATTAAACATGTCGCTTCGTCATATACCCTTGTCCTCTTCTCTTCCTTCTCCTCCTCCTCTTTCTCCTTCTCCTTCTTCTCCTTCTCCTTCTCTTCCTCCTGCTCTTTCTCCTTCTTCTTTTTTATGACCGCACTCCTTTATATCTTTCTTTCTCTCTCTCTGATTTTCGTCTGTTTCCCTCTTTTTTTCCACTCTCTTCTACTCGAATATAAATCGGAAAGTCATACCAAAAAAATGCCTACGTGTCTACTAATTTGGGGCGTATTGAAAACCGAGATACTTTATTTTCATACAGGCAACTTTGTATAGTGGAAGTTCGTATAATGTAACATTCAATTGATTTTTATTTTATTTCAAGATTATTTACACGTAAACAGCTTCGTTTCTTCTATTTACTTTTTTTTTTATTTTTATCTAAACTTTAACTCCAATTCTTTCTTATATTCTGAACTTTAACGGGTTTAAAGCAAAGAATGGTTGGAAATATAGTTTTGAAATATGTACGAGTCTGATTTTAATACGCGGTTTTCGTACGACTGCGTATGAAACATATTATGTATTATTATTATGCGTCATTATAATTATAAGCATAAGTGCTTATTATTATGCGTTACAGTTCTGCGAAGCTTTAGGAAATAGAAATTATATGATATGTTCGTCGACGATTCTGATAGTAAAAGTGACACGTAATAGCGAAAATATAATAAATACGTTTCTTTTTCTCGTGGCAATCTGTATACGCGTATAATAGCATCGTGTCGTGATCTTGATGCGTGTGTCTAAAACTCGTGATAAATTGTGCAGAAAACGGCGCACTTTAATATGCTTCAATTACTACAGATTTCTGCACGCGCAACCAATTTTAATAGTCAACAACTTGAGAGCTTGATGACTATTAATTATATGAAAACACAGCACTATTATGTTTTCTTATATGCATCAACAAAATGAATGCAGAATTATTTCCATGATATATTTCTTGCACTTAATATCTAAATATGTCTTTTGTATTTTTATAAACATGTTTGTTTATAAATATCGTAATAATTATAATTAAATAATATATATACCGCACATAAAAGAGCATAACAAAGAACGTTCCCTTTTTATTAGCTGTGCAATTATCGAAGTTTTTCCAGTCTTCATATTTGTTTGGTTTCTTTTTCTCTTTTTTTTTTTTGTTTTTTTTTTGGCAAAATTTGTTTATTAAAAACGAGAAAAATAAAAAAGTCAGCTATTAAACGAAAAACAAAATGAAACATCGTGATCACCTCGTGCTGCTTCAAAGATCAATGTGAATGATTCATTTCTTCTGAATTGATATGAAAACTGATGTTAGCTTTATCCTACGTCACCAAGTCAAGAAAGACATGCAATTTTCCTTTAGAGGGAGTTAGAGTCAGTGGTTGTTAGTGAGCGATAACCAGGAATGTTAGGCAGGTCGACGACACGACACTCTCAAAGACCGGTTTTGGAGACCTTCGAGGAGAGAGTTCTGTTTAAAAAAAAAAGGGAACAAAATAGCCGTGGATCCTTACTTTGCATTGAGACTTTGTTCATCTTTCTTTAGGTTAGGTTCATCTGTCTTGAAGAAAAAAAGGGAAGACTGTAAATGTTTTTCTGCAATTGACCTTAATGAACAATATAAATATGAAGATGCAGCTTGTAGACTGCGAAATTGTTATAAAAAAAAAATAAACGATACAATTTCAACAATAAAGAAGAGGATAATAAAATTTAATGTACAATGTTTTATGCACGAAAAGCTTTACATTTGTTGAACAGAATTAAGAATTGCAAACATTCTAGCAAAGTGGATGTTATTATTAACATTGCTCTTACTATTAATTCATTAATGTCCGATGAACGTTTTACTTTCAACATTTAATGAATGAATAGTGATGAGACAAAGTCTAGGTTTTTAGAATACAGATATATTATATATTTAAAAATCATAAAATATTTAAAAAAGTATATGCCTTTCTTTATTATGATTTTAAATATTTGGAATCATTTTTTGTCTTCCTTCTTCAATAGAAAAATTTATTTTAATAGAATGTATTGACAATGTATATGTTCTTAGTTGAAACTTTTTAATTTCTTTTCTCGAAAATCTTTTAAACCTGTGATTTTTATTATATGATTTTTTGTCTGACTCATATTACATAACAATACGATTGTTTGTATCGATTATTAGGTCATCGTCTCATTATTTCAGTGAATGTATCGCAAATCCACCGCCATCCTCTTATCAACGATACTGAAACAGAGCAAAGTTATTTAACCTCTTATCGAACAACTACCGGTACTATTATATCGTAAAATGAGTTGTTGCAACATTTTCGTTAACATAGACAGCTTCATTCGAAAATATTTTTTACGCTCTATGTATCTCTATTATACGAGAGTAATGGGAAAATGAACCGGCAAGATATAGAAAGTTACAGTTTTAAGTCTGGCTACAAAAATCTCCAAGATCCTTTCCTACTTGACATTTTTTCAGGATTACACATCGGTATGAACTTGTGGAAAGTGTAAACCGACCCGCTTGCTCATCTTTCCCGAATGGTGACGCATACCTTCAGCTTCTCGTTCCGTTTAACTTGTAAATTATTCATCAAAAGGAAACTATTACCAAATGCATGAACGTACTGCAAAATGTGACTTATAATTCCGCCCTTTATCGAATACTGTTGAAAATGACGACGTGAGTTCATGCTCGCCATCCATATGCAGATGCGTTAGTTACAAGAAATAGTAACTAGAAGATAGTTCTAGTTACAATCGATAGATTTAATCGATAGGTTCGAGATGTTCTTTTGTTTTTATCCCTAGCCCACGTAAGAATGTGCAATAAAGGTTTTTTTTAGCTCAGAACGGTGTGATAGATTTATCCAAAGAATAAAATAATAGCTATTGTGATCCTACCTCTGAATATAGAAATAACAAGAAATACAAGTCATATTTTCCGCTACACTAGCCTGCTCAGATTTTTCAACAAAATATATGTAAATCGATCTTCCGTTCGTTTATCTGCTTACATAGTGTAGCCGTTTATCAATTTATGGGGTTATTGATGGTTAAAGTACAACACGTGCGTAGCAAATCGCTTCAAGTTTGTACGCTACGTAAGTTCTATAAGTATCTGGTGCATGAATTACATGCATTGTAATTGAACGCTTAAGCAGTTGTTGAAACAAAAGAGCTAATATTTGATGAAAATTAGACTGAGACGTCGATATCATTGGATTAATGAAATTCTTGTGTTATTAATTATACGTTATATTGCGGTATAATTGCGATTTATATATTACGTTTGTTACGTGAATTATTAACGCCAGTGGAATCTATTGATTAGCTCATTGCGTGTGATTTTCTCGTTAATTGATAATCGGATTCCAAACAAACTTTAACGCGATACTATTCTCGTTAAACTAGTTGCAACTGGTTTCTTCCCCTCGCGCTATTTTATTTTTACGTTTCGTCGATTTCTCGATCGTCAGTTTATTTCGTCTGATACGTTAAACAAAAAATCACAATAGCAATTTTGTCCATTTTTTTGTATAAATAACGACTAAACACTGCTGTTTAAAAGCCGTGAGAAATATTTTCGCGCAGAGAGAATATTCTCACGATAAACGACGCACAGAAAAAGTACTGAAGCTCTTAATTTCCATTGTATATTTTAGATCACGTTAAAAACTTGAAAGAGAAAAAAAGAAATATTCTTTTTTATAGTATATTCTTTAAGTAATAATTTATATGTGCCTGCTTGTTAACCTTGAACTCGTTACGTGAAAAATGCAAGAGAAATGCTACTCGCTTGGAATTATACAGAAATGCCTGGCTGAGGGAGGAACAGTATAACTGCAATTTCATTTTATAATTCAGCAACGCATCAAATCACTCTTACCTTAAACCATCACGTTAAATGTGATTTATAAAGAAATTTTTTACGCGAATTACATAATAGAAAATATTACTCATTGGTAGCTTTTATTTACAAATTTAACCGATTAAATTTTTGTCCAGCTTTATTTCTATCGATATAGTTCACTCAATAGCCCAGTTTCTTACGTACGTAATACAAATACGTAAAACATAACTCTCGTAGAAAACGTTAAAAACTTTTCATTAGAATTATAAATATATTATTTTAAATTTTATAAATTCCCTTAGGCTGTAAAAAAAAAAAAGTCAATTATTCAGTTACAAATTGCACTTACATGCTGCTGTCTGTAGCTTTTGTCTGTGAAATATATTGTTGGAACGGTGCTATTCGATTTTCAAGATATTCGAGGTAGAAATCAACGTGATTGAAATTCGTTTTCTGTGATTCGTAGCCAGGCCACTCATCGATTCGTTGGTATGATTGCAGACATACTCAGGACTATTCTGCGTGGTGGTAAATCCATACAAGAGGCTGCCAATTTACACGGAAAAGATAATGGAGAGGTATAAGGGTATCAAGAGACACGAGGTCCCACCTCATGTTTTTGCTATTACGGACACTGCATATCGTTCTATGCTTCAAGGTAATTAGTTTTCTTATTTGTCCAGTCATCCACTAATTTATTTAGTCATTAAACGTTATCGAGACATCTGGTTGTTTGGTATTTCATTTAATCTTCTATTTAATTGTTTGTAATTAATCGGTAATTGTATATTATTTTATGATCTTTTAAATGTTTTTACCGGCCAGCTCATAAAATAAAATATATGTAATTGATTATGCTTTGTTATTGAATTTGAAGGTAAGACGTATTTGTGTATTATTTCTTCGAAATACCAGATCTTTTGTACGTATTTTTGTTTACAGATCGCGAAGACCAGTCCATTCTATGCACCGGTGAATCCGGCGCTGGTAAAACTGAGAACACGAAAAAAGTAATTCAATACCTGGCATACGTCGCTGCCTCGAAACCAAAATCAAATGCGGTAAGTTAATAACTAAATATCTCGATGTTTGGTGAGATTCGATGTGAAAAGAGTTTTTCAGCACTTAAAAGTATTCCATTAAAGAAAAGGAATCATTGACAAGATAAAATAAATAACTGTATATATATTGTATACTGATAGAAGGGATACATTCTTCTCTGTACACTGATCTTTTTTATTGTGTTTATGTAGAATAAACGAAAGCTATTGCGATGTACAGCATTTCAATGTTAACATTAAGATGTTAGATATTTTTGTTGCTGTAAGAATATATACTGTTTTGCTGGTGATAAAAGGGAATAGGTATCGGAGAGAAATCGTTTAAAGATACTCGTTTAGCTCGCAACTCTCGTAAATTATTCAATTTTTCTTAAATAAGATCATATATTTCCTCTTTTTTACATCTCTAAAAATTTAAAGAACTTCAGTGCGTAATATCGAGCAAAATATTGTAGCCTTAATTCTATATTACTTAAATTATACGTTATAAGTATAAACTGATGTTTTCTCTACTAGGATTATTTTTTATTTAATTGAGTTTGTACAAAAATATTAATGATTATGAAAACTCTACAAAAGATATTTCAAAGTACATATTATCGCTCGTGTTATTATATTTTATATCTTAGATTGTATACTTTTGTCTTCAATGATATCTTTATAGTCTTAAAAGAAACAGATATGTTTATATCTATCATTCTAAATAACTTCCTGTAACTTACGAATTGACAAACTGATAGACTTGTGAATCTTTTTGTTACGTTTAAATACTATTTCAATAACAAACAAACAACATATGGAACATAAGCTTTACTTTCTAGTGTCCTTTCCGCAATTTTATGGTGTAATACGTGTTATGAATTATTCATTAATAATATACATGTATACACATTTAACTTTATGACATCACAATTGACAATACACTTGATATTACAAAGTCAATCTGTTTATTCTTTTTTTTTTCTTTTTTTTAATCTTTAATATCGTGGATAGTGAAAATTGCTTTGTAAGCTTATTGGGATTTATGTCATATCTTTGTATGATGTTTACATCTTACTTAGAAGTAGATAGTAATATAATTAAATTCCTTATATCAACTGAAAAGTATGAAATGTTCCATGAAAGAGAGTTTATTGAGATAAAAGATTTCACATATATACATATATATAAGTAGTATGTAATTATTATTTTATAAACATATTGTTTACTGTGTATATGATATAAATATTTTCATATTTACTTTCTTTGGAACTAATTATTGAAAACATGCAGGTACATTGTTATATCTTTTCTTTTAAAACAAAAATCATATTGTTAAAATTAGTTATAGAAGATATATCAATAGCAAATGATTACAAATAATCGATTGTCCATGTCAGTTATTTGCTCCATTCAGTACCTGTAATTACAAAATTTATATCATGTATGGAACTCTTATCTTGATTTTATAGGTGAATATTTCAATAATAATTTTACTTTCAGTTCCATAATTCGAATATATATCCTGGGATAATGATTCTATATTAGATAGACGGTTTATTTTGAAATTTCCTATACAATTGTTTGGATTATATAGGAAAGTAGCTGACTTCCATATAATCCAATGAATGTTTTTGAAAAGGACTTAAATTTAAAAAGAGTTTATTTAAATAGTAATTGAGAGCATTGTAAATTTCACCCGGTGCATGAAAGTTTCTGTAAATACTCTTCCTTTTCTTTTTTCGTGCATGATGCTTCGTAAATTTCGTACGAATATAAACAAATACGTAATGCACATATCAAACCAAATTATACAAAAGGAAATCTATATAATACAAAAATAATATTTACATATATATAGAAGTTTGAAATCTCTCAGCTCAATTAAATTATTATTAAGCAATTGAAACAAAAATTATGTCGATCCATGTGTTAATACATAGGTCAAGCTTTTCTCAATTATTCGAAAAATTGTTATTTATCTCAAACATTTATTTTAAAATAATGTAAAAAGTTATTTTAAAATTGACCTTTAATGTTACCCGAATGATGAATTATTGAACTTTTCCAGTAAATAAAAATGTAAATATTAAACATTTTCTCGATAAAATTTTTTCCAATAATCGTATTTTGTACATTTGTTTACTATTAAAAAGTATCAACGTAATCGTAATAATCTTAGAATTTTGCGCAAATTAATACATGTACGATATCGTGAACAATGACACAGGAAGGAAATTCAGCCTCAGTTTCCGCAGTTGTAGTTGATAAAATTTGACTACGAAGATAAAATATACCGAACTTCCTAAAGCAAGGAAAGCGCTGTGATATTTTGGTATATGGAAAGATATATTTTTAGTACTGTCGATTAAATTGGAAGTTATCTCTATTGAAAAACCGATTAATGAATCGTAGAAAATAAAACATTGACCAGTTTGATTACAAATGTAAACAACTTTCATAAACAATATTTACTCAGAGATATGTTTCGTTCAAAATAATCTTACATATAATAAGAATGTATTATATATAGTACTGAGAATTCAGTATATACATAGTTGTATTTAAATACTAATAATTGTATAATCAAACAAACGTGATTTACTGAAAATGTCGTCGACGTGTTGTTACACGTGATATAGTAAAGAAAAAAAAAAGAAAAAAAAGAAAACGAAACATTAAATGTTGATTGTGCAAAGGTTACGTGAACTGTTTAAAAACTCGATCATCGAATACTATACGACTGTTTTGCGATCGCGATAGATAATGATAGGCCATCGTAGATCACTGGCTCTCGAAGGATCTTTCCTTTTTCAGTGAAACGATCCACTTATCGGCCTAACTCGGCTTTGACTCATTCTCGTCGGACTGTTCTGAGTCACCGTATGCTTCGAAACTTGTGTTCTTATATAGGAAAAAACTATCGTCGTTCCCTTTTCACGTGTTTCATAATTCGACATTAACAACGGCACGAATCTTGTTTAAACTGCAAAGTCATTAAGAAAGAGTCCCGAGAGCTTTTATAATGCGTGACACGCCACAGTCAGAATATTTAGTTGAAGAATTGAATATTCTCATTTAACGTAAATTATGTTCAATATATGTTGTGTATGGCGTTTAGATGGAAACATTATCTTTCTACGAACGTAGAAAAAAAATCCACCGTATACTTGTTGCGAATCAAACTCGAGTTACCTCCAATGACACGTATCAAACAAGTAATTACAAATGGAAACAGGATTTTTCCTTCTTTTTTTTTTTTTTCTTTTTTTTCTTTTTTGCGTAATCTTACTCGTGACGAACTTTCAAATATTTTGAATTTTACTCGGATTTCGCTGATTCACTCCGAGCGATTCTGGATATACATTTGCTGGTGTTTCAGTTGTTTGAGTTTGCCAAAACTTCGAATGAAAATTAGATTCGTGAACTAAGGCTCGTGAATTTAATTTTATAAATTCTTTCATTCCCGGTGCTGACTTTCGGCGGCTACAACATACCTAGACACCAAGTCCGGCATTAATCATAGTAAGTCAACAACAAAATGATCAACATTCCGCTCACGCGATATATACGCTACTGTCTGCCTTCTTTATATCTCCTTCTTATTTTTCTTTTTGCTTTCTGTTTTTTAATATCTATTTGTTTTTAGCTTTGGTTAACACTAACAGTTTGTATTCCCAGGTTTTGGAAGTTTTGTTCCCATTACTTTGTTAACCTCTTCGTATACTCTATGCACGTAAAAATATATGTATGTTATTGGGTCTTCGTTTCATCTATCGGATATTTTTAATACTTATTTCTCTCTAACGATATATGTAAATTAACTATATTTAATATTACCAATCTTGATAGAAACGTAATCTGGCTTATTCTCTCTTTCACCTTCTCTTCTCTCCTTCGTTCTTCTCTCCTCCTTCGTATTTTATTCTACGTACTAATAAAGTGGAGAGTTAATTAAAAATTAGTTCCAAGATATTGTCTTTAACGCGATAGCCTTTTAGTCGATTAAGAAACAAAGTATTTCGAAGTTCTAACATGTTCTTCTTACTCTTTTTTTTTTTTTCTTTTTTTTTTTACTGCTGCTCGCTGGATTCAGGGTTCCGGAAATGTTTCGGATAAATTTGCGGTAATTAACGTGAGAGTCGATTGATTAAATTATTTATTAATATATTCGCTGTCGTGTTTATGTATGTGTGTGCGTGTGCTGTATGCTTGCCACATATTTATTTTACTTTGCGCTTAATCGTATGAAGTTTTAAATAACGTAACGATATTCTTTGTTTTATAATAATGGAAATGGTAAATATCGGAGATCAACGTTTTCTTTGTATTAAACATTAAACATATAACTAATTTAGCCATTTTATCAACTACTGCTTTGATTACATAGATTTTATAAATAGATAAATCAAGCTGAGAAATTAGCTTCTTTTTTTCCTATTGATTGCTATATTTATGAAAAAGTTCATATTGATTTTTAAGTTAAATAGAAACTTTCTGTTATTTATGTAATAGAAAATTCTGTTATTTAATTGAAAGGTGCCTGTAAAAAGTACTGTAAGTGCCAAGATTGAAAAACTTTGATCTTTTATTGGAGAATGTTCCACATACCAATGAGAAAGCCATAGCATAGAATTTAGGTGCAATTTCCTTTACTAAATAATTGTTCATAATGCTAGAAGATGGTGTCGCAACGTCCCCTTTACAGAAAAAGATATAGTGCCAGTAAACATTAGTTAATTGTTTCTTAGCTTTTGTCTATGCCATTTGTCTAATTGAATCAAACATTGAGTTTTCTTTACAACTAAAAAGTGCCACACATAGGTTTACATTACAGATACGCTTTTCTTATCCTCCTGAAAATACTTGTTCATTGGAAACACTGTATTTTTTCCAAGCACTCTTCAATTTAAGATAATATACAACGTTTTGTATCCTTTAGATACAATGGTTAATGAATTACGCTTTTACGTTATTAGTTGTTCTGAAATAATCATTATTATTTTGGTTGTTTGGTGATTTAGACGAGACAATTATTAGCTAATTAGCAACATGTATAGTTGTAGTGAAACAAACTATGATATAATATTTCTTTAAAAAATATCTGTTTATATCATAATTCTTGTTGCATTTCATGCATTGCTCATGTTTTATTTATTGCAATTATTTTGCAAATTTCCTATAGTATACATAAATGAATTTGTTGTTCTATTAAACATTTATTGTATTTGCGCACGTGCTGTAAATTTATTTAATGATGTATTATTTATTTAAATATTACTAACTTATAAGAAGCGTTTATTGCTTATATAATAAAGTTATGACTATCTTTACAAATTATCTACAATTCTATAAGTACTTTGAAAACATTTTTACATTTTACGGTTTTACTATTATTTACAGATCCATTTGAAGGAAATGCCTTTTTTCTATTTCTATCAATGTCAGTTAACAGTAACTTTATAGATTAGATACGTCTATATTTCATAACCTCTCCACCGAACTTTTAAAGTATTATGAAATGCGTTTGACAATATAAATTCAGAGAATATAATTTCGCTAAAAACAATAAATAAACAGATACATACGTTGCGAGATAAATTAACAATTTTTATGTTTACTAATGTAATTAATTTTTGATGATAGGGTGAATTGGAACAGCAACTCTTACAAGCGAATCCAATTTTAGAAGCCTTTGGGAATGCTAAAACAGTGAAAAATGACAACTCATCCCGATTTGTAAGTTCAACAAATATTGCTCTTTTTCCTTATAACATTTTTTCAAGATTAATATTCGTCTTCAATTAAACCTTTTATGAAACTCTTGAAAGCTTTTATGCGACAAGAACGTTTTTGTTTCTTCAGGTAAAATATTTACTTTAAGAAACAGAATACACTATTAATTAATTATTTCTAAATAAATTGATCGCATATACTGTTCTAAAGTTGCATAATAAAAAACAATTACTTTTGTTACAAATATTTTTTATAAGTATTTATTAACAGATATAATACAATGAAATTAATATTTTCTACTGTGATTCAAAAAGTAGAAAAAATATATATATATTATTTCTTTTATTTTACTATTAAATATATTATATAAATTATATTTTTTATTTCTTATTGTTGTTTTATTAATTATATATTTATATATTATTAATCATAATATAACCTAACCCCAATATAAAAGTAGAAAATATTAAGTAGTGCGTTGTTAATTGTACTTAAAAAGCAATTTGCCTTAATGATAATTAATAATGTTAATAACTGACAATTTACGAAACAGGGTAAATTTATTCGAATAAACTTCGATGCCTCGGGTTACATTGCCGGCGCAAACATAGAGACCTATCTTCTGGAAAAGTCAAGAGCAATTCGACAAGCGAAAGATGAGAGAACCTTCCACATATTTTATCAACTTCTAGCGGGTGCCTCCGCTGATCAAAAAAGTAAGTCGACATTTATCATTGGCAATAAAAAAATCATTTATACTTTTCATAATTTTCCTTTTATGACACAAATTTCTTTCAGTTCTTTCGCTTTAATATGTTAACTGTAAGGATAAACGATATTTGAGGGAAAATAATCCCCTTCATTGTCACCAATAACTAATAAATTCGTAAATAGATTGCAAGAAGTATTTTAGAATTTATTGGTTTAATAACAATATGAGATTGAGATTCATGAAAATGATGATATATGTTATCAGTTCATTATCAGTTCAACTTGTCTTATATAGGTTTATTCTGTTCACGTTTATGCCGTGTAAAATGTTATTGACTCAGGCCAAGCCCATAGGACGTACTGTTTATTACTATTCGCAACGGAGAAGTGAATCGATATTCCCGCTTCGAGACACTGAACGTTTCCGCCCATTATGTGTTGTACTTGTTAGGGATATTTTGATCCATAGCCGAATCTATTCTCCGATTAAGCCCGTTCTTTCAGGATACGAACGATTTGAAACAACCTTCTTCATAGATGACTCAGCTGTGATACCTGACTTGAAGTTCAATTATTCATGCGTGGAATGTCAGACAACGAATCATTTTGGACGTCGTTTAATAACGTAACGCTATGATAAATGCATCAGTTTCTTCATTCGTAAAAATACAAATTTAGAACGTCCTTGTTCTCCATTTCCTGTTTAAATTTCTCTTTATGAAATGGCAGAATATATAAATCTCTGTCTTAAAAGTTGGAAGAATATATTATCCCGAATGGAATTGATGCAATATGGAAGCCACGTATAAAATAGAACGATTATGAAATTTAATTGTGTACGAGACAAAATGCAAATGGCTAAATTGTAGTAAAATCGAATTTATACTGTTTCACATTGGAGAACCACTGGCGATGATTCGTCCACAAAGAAAATGAAGGATTAAAGCCAGAGTATTTACACAACTTCACTGGATGAATGCTTCAGATGAAGACTCCAAATGAGCACTGCGGATAAATAATTAGTTTTATTGCATTAAGAGGCATTTTTAGCACACTAGAAGTAATGATATGCTTATTAGATATTTTCTACTTAAAATAACACCACAAAATAACTTGCGAAGTTTCTTTTACTTTGTATAAGTTTCTTTTATTTTGTATAAGCAAATACCCATAATAATTATATTCGCTAATTTTCAAAAAATCAAAATTCTGATTTATCCGCATTCATTTCCATATTCATTTTGTACGATGTGTATCATAGAAATGCGAACTGATCGTTCGATTATGCATTCAACATGCGTTTATATGTACTTGTCAGTGGCGTTTCGCTATGAGTGTATCTCATCCATTCTGTAAAGCTCAGCTGTACTCCATTCACTGTGCGCTTTGGAGCAACACTGCAGATGGAGGATGAAAATGATATATTTTGATGAATCATTCGCACTGCTTCTCTAAAACGAAACAACGTAAATCGATTTAATTCGGCAATGATCTAATTTTTAAAAAAGGGAGAAATTGAAATAAAAAATTAATTTTTGTAAATACAGATTTGAGTATATATTCAGGCTTTAAATTTTGATCTTTATTCGTTTACGAGTTCATAAGCACGAGTTCGCATAAGTTCAGAATGATGCAATTATATTCAATTAAATATTTCATTCTCGATAAGTTCCAATAATACTGGATCTTGCTTGTTTGCTAAAGAGCAAACTAAAGTATAGTAGAATTCCGTTTTTATGAACTTTATTTATTTCAACAAAATTGTAGTCAGTAGATTAAATACTCTTGCCAGTTTAGTGCAGTTACTTGAACATGAACTCTTTCTTTATGAGCAAAAAATCATAAGTAGAGAAAAGAATCAGTAGGTTTCTATTATATCAATTTCAATGATATGAGTTATTCGTCTCTCAACCAGTTCGTATAAACGGAATTTTCTACCGTAAGTCAAAATGAACATATTTCAAAAAAAGGAAATACTAAATATTATCCATATTGTATGTATCATTATAGTTAGAAAATAGTAGTTCATTAAGTTCATTAAAGATAGTAAATAACAGTTATCTTCTCTTTCATACTCTATAATTATTCCTTTAATATATTTAAAAAAAGAACACAAAAATGATTCAGTATTTAAAAAATTTCAGAGGAATTTATCTTGGAGGATCCGAAACACTATCCATTCCTTTCCAATGGCGCATTACCAGTTCCAGGAGTGGACGATTCAGCTGAGTTCTTTTCAACTGTGAAGTCCATGCATATCATGGGCATGACAAATGAAGATTTTTCTTCGATCTTTCGTATCGTGTCTGCGGTAATGCTATTTGGTTCTATGCAGTTCCGTCAAGAAAGGAACTCGGATCAAGCCACGTTACCGGACAATACTGTTGCTCAAAAAATTTCTCATTTACTCGGTTTGAGCGTAACAGAAATGACAAAAGCGTTTTTAAAACCAAGAATTAAAGTGGGTAGAGACTTCGTAACGAAAGCACAAACAAAAGAGCAAGTTGAATTTGCTGTAGAAGCAATTTCGAAAGCTTGCTATGAGAGAATGTTCAGGTGGCTTGTAAATCGAATCAACCGATCATTGGATCGGACAAAAAGACAAGGAGCAAGTTTTATCGGTATCTTAGATATGGCTGGTTTTGAAATATTCGAGTTGAACAGTTTCGAACAGTTATGCATTAATTATACTAACGAGAAATTACAACAATTATTCAACCATACCATGTTCATTTTGGAACAAGAAGAATATCAAAGGGAAGGAATTGAATGGAAGTTTATTGATTTTGGGTTAGATTTGCAACCAACTATTGATTTGATTGACAAACCGATGGGCATCATGGCTTTACTGGATGAAGAATGTTGGTTCCCTAAAGCAACAGATAAAACATTTGTTGAAAAATTAGTAGGTGCACATAGTGTACATCCAAAATTCATGAAAACAGACTTCAGAGGTGTGGCAGATTTTGCTATCATACATTATGCTGGAAAAGTTGATTATTCAGCTGCCAAATGGTTGATGAAAAATATGGATCCTTTGAATGAAAATGTTGTTAGCCTTTTACAAAATTCACAAGATCCTTTCGTTTGTCATATTTGGAAAGACGCAGAAATTGTTGGAATGGCTCAACAAGCATTAACCGATACGCAATTTGGTGCAAGAACAAGAAAAGGCATGTTCAGAACAGTTTCTCAATTGTACAAGGAACAATTAGCAAAATTAATGGTTACTTTAAGGAACACAAATCCTAATTTTGTAAGATGCATCATACCAAATCATGAAAAGAAGGCTGGAAAAATTGATGCACCATTGGTACTAGATCAATTGAGATGTAATGGAGTTTTAGAAGGAATTCGAATTTGTCGACAAGGATTTCCAAATAGAATACCATTCCAAGAATTCAGACAAAGATACGAACTTCTAACACCAAATGCTATTCCTAAAGGGTTTATGGATGGAAAGAAAGCTTGTGAGAAAATGGTAAGTGTAATCTTGTTTATATATTGCATTTTTTACTACGAATGAATATCACAATAATAATAATGATGATGGAATACAATATTCAATATTAATAAAATATTATAATTGGTAAAATATTGATTATATTGATTTAAAATTTATATATACATATATAAATTTATAATATATATATATATATATATATATATATATATATATATATATTCATATACATAATATAATTTATTATTTGCTCTTAATTGTTCTAGAAATTTAAAACATATATGTATATGTAATTTCACAAAATCTATATTTCAGATTCAAGCTCTTGAACTTGACCCTAATCTTTATCGTGTTGGTCAATCAAAAATTTTCTTCCGTGCTGGAGTTTTGGCTCATCTTGAAGAAGAACGTGATTATAAAATTACTGACATAATTGTTAATTTCCAAGCATTCTGTCGTGGTTTTCTTGCTCGCAGAAATTATCAGAAACGTTTGCAACAGTTAAATGCTATTAGAATTATTCAAAGAAATTGTGCTGCTTACTTAAAACTTAGAAATTGGCAATGGTGGCGTTTGTATACGAAGGTGAAACCACTTCTGGAAGTGACAAAACAAGAGGAAAAATTGACTCAAAAAGAAGATGAATTGAAACAAGTACGAGACAAGTTAGAGATGCAATTACATTCTGCACAAGAATATGAACGAAAATATCAACAAGCTATGGAAGAAAAAACTATGTTAGCAGAACAATTACAAGCTGAAGTCGAATTATGTGCAGAAGCAGAAGAAATGCGAGCGAGATTAGCCGCCAGAAAGCAAGAACTAGAAGAGATTCTTCATGATTTGGAAACAAGAATTGAAGAGGAAGAAGAAAGAAGTGCTGGATTAACTCAAGAAAAAAAGAAATTGCAATTAAATATAAGTGATCTTGAAGAGCAGTTAGAGGAGGAGGAAGCTGCTAGACAGAAATTACAGTTAGAGAAAGTACAATGTGATGCAAAAATCAAAAAACTTGAGGAAGACCTTGCACTTTCTGAGGATACAAATCAAAAATTATTGAAGGAGAAAAAGATCCTCGAAGAAAGAGCAAATGATTTATCTCAGACACTTGCTGAGGAAGAAGAAAAAGCAAAGCACTTATCCAAATTAAAAGCAAAACATGAAGCAACGATTGCAGATCTTGAAGAAAGGTTGTTGAAAGATCATCAACAAAGACAAGAAGTAGATAGATCAAAACGGAAAATAGAAACTGAAGTATCAGATTTGAAGGAACAACTTGCAGAAAGGAAGACACAGGTATAGTGATTTTTATAAGTTCTGTTTTCCTATTTTCTGTCAATAAAAGTACATTAGAAAAAAGTAAGAATAATTTTAATCTGAAGTAAGAAATATATTTTTAAGTAAAATGTATAAAACATTAGTAATAATATAAATTTTTATAGGTAGAAGAACTTCAACTGCAACTTGGTAAACGTGAAGAAGAATTAAATCAAGTAATGGCAAAAATGGATGAAGAAGGAGCAGCTAAAGCTCAAGCTCAAAAAGCACTTCGTGAATTAGAGTCTCAATTGGCCGAACTTCAAGAAGACTTAGAAGCTGAAAAGGCTGCTAGGGGAAAAGCAGAAAAACTAAAACGAGACTTAAATGAGGAATTAGAAGCATTGAAAAATGAATTATTAGATTCTTTAGATACAACTGCTGCGCAACAAGAATTGAGAAGCAAACGAGAACAGGAATTAGCAACATTAAAGAAGAATTTAGAAGAAGAAACATCAATACACGAAGCAACATTGGCGGATATGCGCCATAAGCACACGCAGGAATTGACTGCTTTGAACGAACAAATGGATGCATTGAAGAAAACTAAAGCTGTTTTAGAAAAAGCAAAGGGAACATTGGAGGCTGAAAATGCTGATTTAGCTACAGAACTTAGGTCTGTTGGTGCGAGCAGGCAAGAATCAGATAGAAGAAGAAAACAGGCTGAACAACAACTTGCTGAAGTAAATGCAAAACTTGCAGAAGTGGAAAGAAACAGGCAGGAACTGATAGAAAGAGTAACAAAATTACAACAAGAATCTGAGAGTATTATGCAACAATTAGAGGCAGCAGAGTTGAAAGCTTCTGCAGCCTTGAAAGCTTCAGCAACTTGCGAATCTCAATTTACAGAACTTCAGCAACAACTTGAAGAGGAAACAAGACAAAAATTAGCTTTAAGTTCAAAATTGAGAGCGTTAGAAAGTGAAAAGGAAAGTCTGCATGATCAATTAGAAGAAGAAGAGGAGGCAAAGAGATGCTTAGATAAACAGGTATGATTTCTAATCATTTAATTAACTGATAATTTAAAACTTTTTAAATATAGCTGCACTTAACTAATTTTAATTGTAGTTACTTATTATAAAGTTCGTTATTTTCAATATCTGGGTGTTAATCAAAAAAATTTTGTATGCTTTTAAAAATCACAAAAATGAAACCTTTATTTATCAGCTTTGTTTTTTTTTTTTTTAATAGGTTATGGGCTTAACTGTACAATTGGCTGAAGCAAAGAAAAGAGTTGAGGAAGAAACTGAAGCTGCTACAGCATTGGAAGAAGCAAGAAAGCGGTGCATGAAAGACATTGAAGCACTTCAAAGACAAGTTGAAGAACTACAAGCTGCTAATGATAAATTAGACAAATCGAAGAAAAAGATTCAAGCAGAATTAGAAGATAGTATCATTGAGCTCGAAGCGCAAAGAGCAAAGGTGCTGGAATTGGAAAAGAAACAGAAAAATTTCGATAAGGTAACTGTGGGTGCAGTTTTGATTATTAATTGGAAAAATATAAAATTAAAATTCTTAATTTATATTTAATTTAATACTAATAATCCTTAGTTTATATACAGTACAATAAATTCCAATTTATTAATTTTGATTTGAATATCTGCAGAAGCATAAAAAAGCAAATAAATTCTTAATATTCATATTATACTGATTATTTGTTTCTATTATTAACGATATCTGAATAATTAGATATATTCTTATTCTATTATTCTATAACTAATTTTTATTCTTTAATTCTATATTAATTTGCAATTAATAGAATTATTACTTCTTTTTAATTATTAACGATAGTTTGGGGAACTTTCTGTGAGTTTTTCAATTATCATTATTAATGATTCATAATATTTAATGTAGAAAATTTGGTATCCAATAACAATATAAAAATTATTTACACTGAACCATTTTTTATTTTTACGCAATATTGAATATCTTATGGACCATTTATGCACAAATTTTTAATCGGATATAATTATTTGTATATATTATCTAATAATTCTATTTATAATTATATATCATGATATAATTTATTATAACATTATACGGCTTCAAAAGTTCCACTTCCACAAAGATGTTTATTAAAGCACAATGTGTAATCGTCAGTATGACTTTTTGCACGCTTCTCACAGATTATTCACGGTCTATAAGATGTTAATTACTAGTAATATAAATATCATTCATTTTTACGTTACATTTAGATATAATAAACATTTAATAAATTCCAAAAGTAATGGTAGAATTAGTATGATCAATTTTAAAACTTCTCTTTTTCTTAGTATTATTATTATTTCTAAGGTGCTGGCTGAAGAAAAAGCAGTCTCTGAACAGTATGCAGAGCAACGTGATGCTGCCGAACGTGAGGCTCGTGAAAAAGAAACTCGTGTCTTATCCTTAACTCGAGAACTTGACGAAATGAATGAGAAAGTTGAAGAACTCGAACGAATTCGTCGAGGTCTCCAATCAGAATTGGACGAACTCGTAAACAATCAAGGAACAGCAGATAAAAATGTGCATGAACTAGAAAAAGCAAAACGTGCTCTTGAGTCACAATTGGCGGAACAACGTTCTCAAGTAGAAGAGCTCGAGGATGAGTTACAATTTACGGAAGATGCAAAGTTGCGTCTAGAAGTAAATATGCAAGCTCTAAGAGCCCAATTCGAGCGAGACTTGCAAGCTAAAGAAGAACAAGCTGAGGAAAAACGAAGAGGATTGGTGAAACAATTGCGCGATCTTGAAGCGGAATTAGAGGATGAAAGAAAACAAAGAGCTGCCGCTATTGCACAACGTAAAAAAATGGAAGCAGACTATAAAGATATTGAACAGCAATTGGAAATGCACAATAAGGTAAAAGAAGATGCTCTAAAACAATTGAAGAAACTTCAAGCCCAAATAAAAGATTGCACTAGAGAAACTGAGGAAGCTAGAGCTGCCAGAGATGAACTTGCAGCAAGTGCTAAAGAAACTGAGAGAAAGGTAAAGAGTTTAGAAGCAGACTTGATGCAATTAACTGAAGATTATGCCAGCAGTGAACGAGCTAGAAGAGCTGCTGAGAACGAAAGAGACGAATTACAGGAAGAACTCAATAATAATGCTAATAAGGGTACATTAATGTTGGATGAAAAACGTAGATTGGAAGCTAGAATAGCAACATTGGAAGAAGAATTAGAAGAAGAACAATCAAATGGTGAACTGCTAATGGATAGAGCTAGAAAAGCGCAAATAACTATCGAACAACTAACAAATGACTTAACGACTGAGAGATCAACTACACAGAAATTGGAATCGCACAAATTGTTATTAGAAAGGCAAAATAAGGAGTTGAAGGCGAAACTCACAGAATTAGAAACTGCTCAAAGAGCAAAGACCAAAGCTACCATTCAACAATTAGAGTCAAAGATTAATAATCTTGATGAACAATTAGAAACTGAAGCAAAAGAAAGATTTGCACAGCAGAAGATTAATAGAAAATTGGAGAAAAAACTAAAGGAATTAAGTTTACAGTTAGAAGACGAAAGGAGAAATTCAGATCAATATAAAGAACAAGCAGAAAAAGTAAATGCTAGAATGAAAGCTTTGAAGAGACAGCTTGATGAAGCTGAAGAAGAAATTAGCAGGCATAAAGCAATGAAAAGGAAAGCGCAAAGAGAAATGGATGATATGCTTGAATCTCAAGAAGAGCTAACCAGGGAGGTTGCAAATCTTAAAAATAAATTAAGGTAAGTTTTAGTCGTTCAATTTTTTAAATACTTATATCTTTCGTTTTATTCGTTTTATATTTATAATAGAATAGAATTTAAATAGAATGTGAGGTGTTTACTCTCTGGCATTCATATAAACGCAAACTCAAATATAAATAAACATATATATCGATTATATGAAAACCGTTTGATGTTTATAAACAATAGTAAATTCTCTGCACTTGTTGCAAAATTTTATTATATAATTTATTTCTTATGAGAAAGATAGATATGTCAAGATATTTGATAGACAAAAGGTTCTAATTCTTTGCCTTTTATTTAAATTACTGGAAATTGGTTTGAAAATAAGAAATGACTATACATATTAAAATATTTAGGCGTCGAGGGAAAAAGAATAGTTCATACCCCACATGAAAAAAGCGGAATTTCTTCAAGTCTCAAGCATTCCTCGAGTCTTGGTTAGTCTATAAATTAAATTACTTTTAATATCGAATCATGTCATTTATACATATGCATATAGTTTAGATATATTTTTGAACTATAAAATATTCAATTATATAGAATATTTCTTGCAAATATTTCAAATAATTTTCTCCTTTGTCTTGTTACTTCCTTTTTTCTCCGTTATACTATGTGAGTTGTGACTATTACTACTTTTCATTTATTTATTTTATTAATTGTATATTATTTTGTAGTGCATCTTTCCTTCCTGACTATTTGATTAATTTTATTAACGATTCTTTTATCCCAAAACCTATTTTCTCTCTTAAAGATGTATCACTAATCTTATACGTGTGTATTACATATATAATTTTAGTTACATTCTCATTAACTTTACTTATTCGTTTTCTGTTTCTTTATGTAATTTCAAACATCTTTAAACATAATAAGAGACTTTAAATAGTTATTTTAAAATGCTTACCATATAATTTGTTATTACTTTGTTAGTTTTGCGTATATAATTGGTTGACTGGGAAAAGGGTATACCAAGCATCTGTAGATTGAAAAACGACATTTAATTTTGATAATTTGAAAATCGTTTTGTTTATTTTTATAAAACTATTCATCGTCTTTCTTAGATAGCAGGGTATTTGATTAAAACTGTATGAAATGTCTGCACAGACGAGGTGGTCCTCCAATAAGCCTTAGTTCGCGTCTGAAACGCGGCTCTGTTCAAACCGGTGGATCCGGCGACGATTCGACGACACAGGATGAAAGCATCGATGGTGAGGAAACTGTCAACTGAACAAGAAAACACACCACTTATTGAACCCTCACAACGCAGGAAACTCATAAAAATATCCAGGTCCAAGAAGTGTGTGCAAGATCCGTTTCGATCAAAGCTAAGTTCGAATCGGAGAACTCCTTTGTATGAGTTCAGAAGTCGATTCCAGTGCACCCAACGATGCCATTACACGAGGGCGGTGGCTTTCTTCTGTACATAAGAAACCCGACGGGGCCGTATTAAGTAGTATTTTATCTCCGTTTCTTCCGGAACTCCACAGAAAATGACGAATTTTCTCTGGTCAACTTGATATGAGCGAGTCTTTCTTATATATTTTATAACAAGCTTATTAACATTGAAAAATGTTAATAAGCAAACAGTAAAGGAAGGTTGTACAAGTAAATTTAATCGAACTTTTTTTTCGATAAATTCAATGTGCAAGATATACGCTTACGAAATATGTATATTAATGCTATAATGCATTAACAGTACTTGAATGCCATACACACTTCATATTTGACATTCTTTCAATTATATCTTACAATGAAGATGTTCGTCATTTTTTTGGAAAATGCTACCACATAGTCGGGTAAGATTCAGACTAGAAATATATTATTGGGGCTGCATAATCGATAACGAATTAACACCGCATTTAGGCAGCATTAATATCTATTATAATTATATTATAGTTATTATTATTATTATTATTATTAATTATTATATTGCCGCAGTTTTTATTTTTATCGCGAAAAATATCGTAATATGTTACTTGTAATTATTTTTAATAATCAAGCCAATGACGGACGATTCTAGCATCGTTCCGAAAGATGTGAGATTAATAGAATTTTCGAAAGGCTGAAACTTACTTTTTGTTAATCAAAGTGTTTAAAGAAACTATTTTTTAAATAATATACTAATAGCATCGAATCAAATGAATAAAAAGTAAATTTAAAACTTCTGAAGAAAAATTGCTTTTATGTTTCACAGAAGTTTAAGGACGGTTCTAAAGGAAATTAAAGTAAATTGAAACGATCGAAAGCTAAAGAACGTCTAAGAAAACTTGCTTTTTTATGTCTAAATACTTTGCAAAGAAAAAGATATCTTATTCGGATATCGAATTTCAAAGCGAAGAAAAGTAGTATTATTATTTTTAAGAAAAATTTTATTCTTTATGTTTCGGTCGAATGTGTTAATAATTGCTCTTCTTAATTTCTTTCAAATAATAATTGTATAGTCAATTTTTTTGTTTCCAACTCGTCTGACGGAACGAACTAGAAATCGACGATCGAGTTATCAATTGGTACTTAGGGTCGATCGTAGATCGAGAACTTTTTCGTTTCGTATTATTCAATTTTAAATGCATCGAAAAGTCGATGTATGTTTTCATATCATTGTTTTACCATCTGCATGAACTTATAAGTATCATACTAATAAACGTCAATTTTTTACAGCTATATATACATATTAAACTTTTTCAAACAGTTTCGAAGAACTACTTTACTTCTACCAGTAATGTTTTTAGGTAGAAAAGCAATGTTCTAATGAATTTCTTTATGCATTTAAAATTGAATCGTCGAAAATCATAAAACAAAATTTAAAAAAGGAAGAAGAGAAAGCCAGCAATGTTTTTATATATGCATTTTTTACGACATGTGCATTTCTCATGCATTAGAAAAAACGCATTTTTAACCTCCTTTTCTAAAGATTTAGACAAAGAAAAGAATTTAAAGCAGGCAAACGACTTTATATGTACTTGCGATGTGCTTTTCCCTGTTACCTTGAGATATTCATTATTTGATTACACAGATAACTATTCTTAAAGGTATTTACAACCCGGAATGAAAGATAAAAGGAGGTTAATGAGCGATCATATGTATTATACGTACATATGTATACGTATACAGAGTATCGTAAAGTATGGGGTATTTGGTAAACAAGTTTTATACCGAAAAAAATTATTATAAAAAAATTGAATGATACTACTTGATCAATTTATTTTCTACGGATTTACTTCGTTCTTCAATTAAACATAAAAAAGCTTAATAGATATGTATTTTTTGCGATAAAAGTACCTAATATATAACGTGTACTATCAATTTCGATATTGAAAACAACTAGATTACTTCGTAACTGATGCTGGAGCAAAAACAAAATATACTTTGTACAAAAATATTATTTCCTAAGTGCAACATACTTTATTGCATACTTTATATATATGTCCGGAATATTCTATTTTTTGATATGGCAAAATGATTGGTGTCTAGACGAAACCGGCCTGTTTTTACATTAAACAACTTTCTAGTGATTTTTTAGGCGGGCTTTTCAAATTCGCAATTGAACTGCCACTTCACACCATCGTGAACTATTTTCTCCACATAACGATGATGAATTAAATTTGAAAATCTTTTGATTAAATTAATAAACTTATACACATTTTCGACGAATTTACTTAATAAGAAATAAATTATAATTTCATACGTGAACAGGATCATTGTATTCAATTCTATCTATTGAATAGAAATGTCGACGATGTGTGAGTAGAGTGCAAAAATGAAATGTAAAAGGATACATATACATATTTGTACTTTTTTTAGGTGTGGAAACGTAGGTGAAAGCTCTGAGCCTCAGGATCTTTTATAAAGTATAGAAAGCTTGAATACTGAACACTGAAACGTCGACAACCTTTTCATCAAATGCATTTCTTTTTGATGGAAATTTGGATGATTGTAAAAAATATACATCTTTAATTGTGCAAAATCACACCACAATAATAATAATTATTTTTATTATAAATAATGAATAGAGATATAACAATAAATAAATAATGTAAAAGGAATTCAACCAACATAACAATTATACTAAAATATCTCCAATATAGCCATAATAAAAATTTTGTTAATTTTTCCTTCATTTCCTTTTTCAATTATTGAAATGAATTTACGATACTTAGTAAAAACAGAATTTTATTTCTTATTCTTAATATACTTATATATATATATCTTCTAAAAAATACCAAATTTTCTGATATTCCATTATCAAAGATGTTTAAATAATATATTCAACATTTCAAAAGAATTAATATTTCAAGATAGACTCTTTTTATCATATTTGTTTCTAATTTGAGTGTAAATTTAATATAGAATTAGTAGGAGAAATTATAATATGTATATACTTTCTAAATTGAAAATTTGTTTATATCAAATTATTTATCTAAGATAACAAATTATTAAAAAAATTTATAAAAATAAACTAAAAACTTAATAACATATTTTTTATAAACCATCCAAAATTTCTCTGAAGGAAAAAGAAATCTAGACCATCTAATGTTATCTGTGAACTGCTGTGAATTTGTGTAAATAAGCACAGAAAATAATTTTCAACTGTGGTGCATTTTATTTAAGCAATTAACTTTGGAATTGGAAATGTTATCTCTATTTAAGAGTATGAAACCCGATGGGGTTGAAACAGATAAGTATGGAAAAAATAAATTAACTGGAAGAGTAAAAAATGGGAGACAGCGATAATAGGATTTGACCAGCTAAATAATGAATCTTTTTGATACATTTTATATAGGTATAAATCAAATATTAATAACACTTAAGTATGTTAAAAAGAAAGCATAATAAATGCTGAAAACGGAGAATAATAAGAAAGTGTTATGGTCAGTGATTTTCAATCAGTTATTTAATTAATGATTGGTATATTATTTCTTTATAATTTTATATTATTATTAACCTCCTTTTAAAAAAATGTAATTTAAAAAATTAGTTGAATTTCAGAGAAATTTGTTGATATAAGAATATTTAATTATGTAATATATTTGTTATTATTGCTTAATACATTTTTTAAATTAACATACATGAAAGATATGAAAAGAATGTTATGAACACACAAACTTTTGAACAATAGAATTTTCTTTAAGCTAGGAAACTAATTCTTTAAATTAATAGTTCTTTAAACTATTTACACATGATTTTGAAGTTTTATAATAATAGCTGATTTTAATTTTGTGTAATATATAAAAAGTAGATGAGATTTATATATTATATATTAACATTATTGAGAAACGTTTGTTCCATTTATTATCTATATTTTTACGAAGATGAAGACTTTTATAAGAAATATTCACCTTTATTTTACTTTTTTTATTCAAATAAACATTTTAGACTATTTATATCGCATAGACAGCAGATAAAATAGTTTGGACAGTTTTAAATTAAATGATTTTGTTAAATTTTGTTTCCAAATTAATTAATACAATCTTATAAGATAGTTTCTAGTTATATGCCATATATTATTTTGAATATTGGCATTTTGAACATTATCCCATATAAACAATTTGCTTTGATAACATTTTTATGTAGTATGGAAGAATGCTGTATCTTCAAGTTGAAGAAAACATTAATGCTATTTTCATTCATTTTGTATCTCTTACAACTATAAAAATTATTGTACATTGAGATGCTAACTATAATTAATTTTTCTTTCTCTTTTTGCATACTTGTTATTTAAAAACTATATAGGAATTCATTCATATATATCTCATATCTGTATTATCTTTAACATAACAAAATTATTTGTATGAATTTGTATGAATAAATTAACATAACACACCTTTTATATTATCAAATATTAAGTTTGCATGAACGCTAAAAAAACGCAGATTGAACATCACTGAGCCAATGACATTGATGCTTTATTTTATTATTAAAGATCAATTTCCCTGTAGTTCTTTCAGTTGCCGTATTAATCCTGGACTTGCTAAATCCAGAGGCGTTTTCTTTTGTTTATTCATCAGTGTTGTGGTAGCACCATTTTTCACTAACAACTTAGCTTCATCAACACGATTTTCCTCACATGCTAAATGTAATGCACTATTGCCATCAACATCTTTACTATCTAGAAAAAAAAGTTTCCTAGGTAAAATATATACATCATAGAACTAATATTTATAACTCATACAAATTATTATGCAATAATTAAAAAACTAAATTTAATTACATTTACGTAAAAACCACAACACGAAGTTTAAAATATTACATTTTAATTGATGTTCAAAAAATGTAGAATAATAATCTTCATAATTGCTAAGAAATTAAGCTGTTCAAAACTTGCTATTTTTAAATGAAAACATCTATTTAAAGATTATTAGAAAACTAGCTGTTGATTAAACAAGGATTTTAATGTAAAAATCTACCGATATCTAAATTTCGTCCATATTCTATGAGAAGTTTCACAATAGCAATATTGCCCTTAGATGCGGCTCTATGTAGTGGTGTAGCACCACGTTTGTCAACAATATTAATATAAGCATCTTTTTCTAGTAATGCAGCACAAATAGATTTCCAGTTTTTTGATGCCGCATATTGCAATGCTGAATGACCTTCTTGAGTTTTGGCATTAACATTTGCACCTTCATTTAGTAAGGTATTAACAACTTTCTCACGACCAGCTGATGCTGCCAAAATTAATGGTGTCATATCCATCTAAACAACACAATTAAAATATTTAATTAATTTAACATGATGCAATTAGAGAGTAGATGATTCCTCACGTAAAAATGAGTTGATGCTAGGTGCTATCCCTACAATATCTTTATAAGCCTTTGGACAATGATAGAACTTGAAAAACTAAAAATAATATGTAATACCTACTTTTGAATATTTCTAAACTATTATTTATGATATATTTGATATGAAATTGATTTTTTAGGTTTTCCTTTTGAAGTAAAATAACATTATCAACAGAGTTAGTAATTTATTCTAAATTGTTTATAAATACAAACAGGAACTAACAATAGTTAGAATAAATGAATGAAGAAAACTGTATTTACAATTACAATTATACCTTACAATTATAGATAGTTATATTTTTAACTTTGCATGAAGAAACTTTTTTTTTAGTTATACTATAATTTCATGTATTTTCTATATAATACAAAATATTATATTCTATTATTACTATATTTTATGATATGAAGCGATATTTCATAAGTGAAATTATCGCTAAAATATTTGTTTACATTCCTAAATGTTAATTCAGACTAGATAATAATAATAGTTGCAAAATACCTATGTGGCAAATAATTTCTCATCTAAGGCCTAAGGTATAAAAGACAACAAATATTAGACGTGCTTGTAGATTTTAAAATATCAAATTTACATCTGATGTCTCATGTATATACACATTGGTATGTAGCATAAATTTTAATCTTTCAAATTGTATTCAGAGATCTTATTATAATAACTTTTTAGTTATAAAATGAATCTTGCTATTAATTAAAATCTAAACAATCTAAATTCAAATAATGCCTAAAATATTTCCTCACCACAAAGGATTATATAAAAAGATAATACAAAGATTTAAAAATTGTATGACTGTTTTTGTAAATATGTAATTACTTATTATTAACCATTTCATAGTGTATTACATGAAAGATTCAGGCTAATTAAATGTAGTATTATACATTTCATGTCTTAAATATCATCATATATACATATGTACATAAAACAGTTATTAATAGGTATTTATTTCATATACTAGGTTGAAAATGTGCATTTTTTGTATCTGACATTAGAAAAGCAAGAAATCTTGATAATAAAAAAATAATTATTTTCTAAATCATTCTCTCTTCGTAATTTTATTACATTATCAAAAGTTTAATATATAAAAATTTATTTCAAGGTATGCTATTCAAAACAGTGTTCTTCACAAATTTCAGTTTAACAAAAAAAGTTACACATGGTAGACAAAATGTTGACTTCATAAATAAGTTCAATGACCTAAAATTTATATCTTCTTCTTCTTCTTATGAAATAACTGTGGTGTAAACAAATATTATTTTACAAAATAACACAAGATTAATATGTGACGATTTTTGTTATTTTTCATAATAATATACATAATAATGTACATGATTAATATCTATTGATTTCTATCATTTTTTACTTTTCGAAAATACAATAACATGTATCATAAGTTACAAATTATGTATAGTATTTTAGATTTATATAAATTGCATGTCACTAAAATTCACAGAAAAGAAGAGATAAAGCAATTATAAATATAAAACAAGAGCATAAGTTTCATTGCTTAACAGTGTAAACATTAATTTTAAACGACTAAAATTTTATTTCATACAAACAGATATTTTTTTGTTTATATCGTTTTTAACCGTTTGAGCCCCAAGTAGCGCGATACCGCTATTTAGATTTTGTGTCGAAAAGACCCAGTGCATTTGAACGCTGCGGATGGCTGACGGCATTTTGTATCTCATTGTTATCTTCTCCATAATTTTTATTGAACAAAACTTTAAATATTTATAAACTAATAATACGCATATTCTATTCTATATCGAGTCTATTTTTCAATGACCCCTGGGATTCAAACGGTTAAATATGTTTTTATGTAATAAACCATAACATTAAATAAATTTGAAAAATAATATATATACATATATATGTTATTTTATATATATATACTAGGAAATAACATATTCAATGAAATTGAAAACAATATTTTAGTTCCTATAAACTATCATATGATATAAAAGTTAAACGACTTTAGAATGCTTTTCGCATAGTAAGTTTAAAAAATCCCTCAACAATTCAATAGTTTAGTTTAGTTTATTACTTTTCTACAGAAAACAATTCAGTAGAAAACCTGTTTTAGGTAAATATTACCTATTATATGTGCTATTATATGTAACATACTAATAGGTAAATATATATCGTGGCTTATTTAGAAATAATAAATGATAGTTAAAATAAGTATTAGGCAACATTGAATAAAACTAGTAAAATATAAGAAAGCATGCTTTGCAGTTTACTATAAAATTATATGACAAATTACTTACTAGTGGGTTATTCTACTTACATCATCAGTGGGATCTACCGGTACATCAAGAGATAATAAATATCTTACTAAGTCATCGTGTCCCCCGAGTGCTGCCCAATGTATTAACATTCGACTATTCTGAGGAAATAAATTTGATTAATAATATAACCTTAAAAAATATTTCATATAAACAACGATGCACTTACATCATCCTTAGCTGTCTTTAATTTTTCATTTTCATTTAATAAATTTTTAACGTCTGTGGTTTTGCCGCGATAGGCCATATCATATATCGAATGTTCAGACATTTTTGCTATTTTCTATCTAGCATGTAGTACACAACTAATGTTTATGTTTTATTTTAAGTATTAACAAAGAAGCAATGAGAGTGCTCCCATCCATTGCTTAGTTATTTCACAATGCAGGTGCTGCACCATACAGCCAAGTGTTGAACGTGTATCACATTAGTATGTATAAGAACCTATAAAATTAGGATACAGACGAGATATGAGGGTAAACCAATTATGCAATATATTTTTTTGGTCCGAATTCCTGAAACTCTACAGCCCTACTACCATTGATTAAAAATAGGATATTCTTGTATTGCTGTATGCTCATCTATGTTATTACCATATTCGTGTCATTCTCAACATTACCAACAGAATACAAAAACAGATTAATCTCCGATTTGTTCATAATTAATTAACTAATCTCTTTCTCTTTGTTTGTTTTATTTCACAATAGTTTTTAGTTAATATAAGCTAGTTTTAGGTACAATGAAACATCAAGAAGGTAAAAAGAAACATTCTAATTAAACAAGTGTAATTTTTCTAATTGCAGTAATTGAAAACATCCAATAACACTCCAACGAATGGAAGTTTCAAAGAATGGAATTAGAACAAATCAATTACCAAATATATTAAATGTTATTCTAGATGTTTTACACAACACAGGTTAGAAATTTAGAGCTATTGTTTCCAATCAAAATACAAGTAATCAAAGAACGACAGAAAGACGGGTTAATATTCAAAATCCTTATTTTATTAGAAATAAAAAAATTTACTTTTTACTCGATTATTTACATTTGATAAAAAACGCCAAGAATAATTGTTATAGAATTTAGAACGAGATAAAGTTACAAGAGGATTTTACAAATTAACCGAAAAACAAAAAGCCAGGTGATTTTGATAAAATGAAATGTAAGCCCGAATTCCAAGTATTCAACAAAAGAGTTTCTTTTACTTTGTTCACTGCATGTTCAATTAATTGTATAAAACCAAGTATCATGCCAGCTTTTTCGAAACCTTTAATAACTTGTTTGATAATTTAAATAGCAGATCTCCTCGTGATCCTAATCCAAACAAGCGTGGCATTTTTAATTTATATCAACAGCAATTACAGAGTATGCCTAATGTTTAGGTTATATTGTGGTTAGTAATGATATCTTCTGGATTAAAAATTTCGCCTCGTTTTTTAAGATTGTAAGAATTAGTAAATGCCATTGTAAGCTTTGCCATGATTTAAAAAAGAAAAATTTTGTTTCAATTCCTAGAATGCACGGTGACATACAATTGGAATCCTTTTGTAAAAGCAGTGCGCCCCACCACCAGGAAAAATAATGTTGAATTTGAATAGTAATTCTTATAACAATAATTGTCAACCTGACTGTGACGCAACTTTATTAGAGGGGGATGTAATCTTGTCCCAATTCACTACGTCTACGTTAGACGATGTTCCACTAAATGAAATGGAAAAAGAGAACATTGACATCGAAACTGAAAATATACAATTACAAATTGACAATAAATTAGCGACGTCAACGTGCTCTTTAAAGATGTGCATTATAGAATATCTCGTCGGATATATTGTCAAAAAAAGCACTGAGATATTTAAATAATAATAAATATAACAATAAAAATCTATATAATATTAAATATAATAATAAACATCTAAATAATAATAAATCAGTGCTTTAATTATTTTGTTGATAAAAGTACGGAACATTCGCGTGATGAACAAACAGTAATAGCCTTCGCGCATATGTCGTTAATGATGCGATTACATTTGGACATTTATTAGTGCCATCTAATAACTTTTATCACATTTTTAAAGTTACAAATGCTATATTCGATTATTTTTATCCGGCACTACGCAGTGAAACGTCTATCTTGGATAAATTATTTCGGATTGTATCTAAAGCTATAAATAAAATATATCTAAATTGGTCTATCTAAAATGAATGTGGTGTACATCGGAAAAATATGGTCTATTTAACTCTACAGACAAAATTCGTAAGGATTCGGTTTGATTAGGTCAGCAGCTGAGATGCTCTACTTACAGGCATTATAGCAATTCTAGATTACGAAATTTACGAGATCTATAATATATCTTTTTATATATACATATTCGTGCTCTTTTTATGTGTCACGGTAAAATAAGCAATTATGACGCATGAAGAGTTTTAGACTGCTGATATTTATGCAAAATTAGTTATATAAAATTCTTCATCTTTATACTTCGTACATTCTTGAATATGTAGCATACGTTGCATTTTTGTATTGCAGAAAAATCCACAATCTAGTTTTTATGTCTAGTACCAACCTAGAAACAATTTCTAATAAGTATTTCTAATAAGTATAAGCATTCCTAGACTATACATATTTAAGCTTCGTTCAAATTTTAACTTTTTCAGGATTTACTAAACTGACTTTTATTTTACTCTTTGTTTTAGTTTCACTTTTTATATTTTCTTACCCAGATTATGGTAGTTGAATCTTATCGTCAGATGTAGCTACTAAATTTTAAAAAGGTTTAAGTCAGGATATATAAACATGTGTATGTAGATAAATCCATAAATCAGTGTTTTTATTTATACATTAATGTATGGATTATTATAATAAAAAAATTGAATCTGGGATTGTTAAGCCGTTTTTTCATGCCTGTTAACATTATTACATTATTCAGCACATATATATGGTATATGTATTTATGTATGTATACATACACATATCTGAATATGTGGTAATAGAACTAAAATGAAAGGAAGGCATTAAAATTAATAAAAATGTCCTCTTTCCATATTAATAACAAGCATAGCTACTTATTCACGCATCAATCCATTGATCTATTATCGTTTGAAATACAAGACTTTCTTTCCTTTTTTAAAAAAAATATAATAAACAATTAATTTCTCTTTCTTAAACAACGAAGTTTAATTATTACGTGATTATGTTATTCTCATATTTGTCTATCTCATATAGAAAAGTGTGAACTTCTTCGAACCCTACAATGAAATAGGCTTTTGTAGCGTAGAACCACAGCGAATATACCTCGTTTATGGTGGAATTAAATAGGTTATTATATATGCTAGCGTAGAATTAAACAGGGAAGATTCCTAGCTTCATAAGTTCTTGTATATGTTAATGTGGAAGGTCTTTAACATTTAGCCGCGTGGTGCAGCACTAGTCCGGGAACAACTAAAGCGTGAGCACTCTCATTTCCTCTCTGTCTCTACTATTGTTAATGTAGAAACACGCACATAATTAAAAACTTGGTGATTAATATACTCTTCTTCATTACCAGGAATTGTGAATTTTTATGTGATTATTTCAATATATAAACTAAGTTTATTGCTATAAACATTTAACTTAAAAAATATCCTTGTGTAAAAATTACTGTAATGTGATAAATTTATGTATTTATGTTATTCGTTTGTGTATTTATACATGTTCCTACATAAAACTTGGAATTAAAATCTTTATTTATACTGTATCACAAACATTAAAGTATATAAAACTTATTTCAATGGCGATACCTTCACCGGATCCAAAATATGTTTTCCGGGGTGATATGGATTGTGTGAATTGTATTCTTTTTCAAATGACGCCCAATGTGGAACATCTCTATGCAGGCACTGCTGAAGGCAGTGTTCATATCTGGGATTTAAATGTAAATAAAATACTTTGATAATTTTCTCACACTTTATCAAATGACTTTCCAAATTTGCTATAGCTTGAAACAAGACAGATATAGATACCATGACACAAATGTATTGATAACTATATAGGATAAAGTTTCCCTGATATTTTTGTAATGTAGCTTCTTCGTGTTAAAGACAAACAGAGAACTGTACGAAATTAAATCAGAAGAAGATTCTTGTTTAAATTTGCAAAACTTAAGAAATGATACCTTGCTTGTACAACACAAATGTGGTTTAATGAAAATATATAAGAAAAGAGAAACTCAGTGGACTGCATATAAATCCATTAATATACATTGTCATTATTGCAGGTATATGCGTATACATAAAATATTAAATGTAATATTTTATGGAAAATTAGTTACATTTACTTGATATATATTCTACTTATTGTATAAAATAAGTTACTCATAAAATATCTGTAACAGGTTTAAAATATTTTCTGAAAATGAAATATTCGTACCGGTTAAAGAATCCAC
This sequence comes from Bombus breviceps, assembly GCA_014825925.1. Classification (NCBI taxonomy): domain Eukaryota; kingdom Metazoa; phylum Arthropoda; class Insecta; order Hymenoptera; family Apidae; genus Bombus; species Bombus breviceps. Next base: position 3,438,920 of record CM026195.1, on the reverse strand, counting down.
TGTTGGAATATTGTCTTTAAATACTTTTAGTGTAGAATTGAAATTGAATGCTTGCAATTTCAAGAACTTGGGAGAAGTAATGGCTATCAAACCATTAAAAAATGAAAAATTAGTTTTAGTTGCTTATGAAGCAGGAGAGTTAATTTTATGGGATGTTCGACAAAGTAAAGTATTAAATTCTTTAACGGTAGAGACATGTCCAATGGCTTTAGACTTTGATACTACTTTATCAAAGGGTGCTATTGCTGGTCCTACTAATAATATACAGGTACAAATTAAGAAATAAGCATAAAATATATAATAAGTAATTGAATTGGAAATATATTTATTTTCATTGAACACTTTCATAAATAGAAGGCTAACTAAGATTAGTTTTTCTTATATTAATATAAATTTTGCATTTTTAGATATTTAGTTTATCAGTTGATCATTTACTGCATAATAAGAACAAAATAACAATGACAAATCCTGGCACTTCTATAATTACAATTAGACCTGATGCTAAAATTATGGCAGTAGGAGGATGGGACAGTCGAATTAGACTATATTCTTGGAAAACTTTGAAACCATTAGGTGTTTTAAATCAACATAAGGATACTATACATGATATTAGTTATTCTATAGAAAGAATAAAAGCATATGATAATAAATTTATAATGGCTACAGCTGCAAAAGATGGATACATAGCATTATGGGACATTTACAATTGAATCTTATCATAAAATGAAAAACTATTATTGTAAGTTAAACAAAAACATTTTCAAGTAATAAAAAAATCTAGTTTAATATATATAAAATTACTACTATTATTTGCTCATTGTAATGAGACTTACAGCCCAGTACAATCTCCATTGCAGATGCATATTTAATAATAACATTTTAGGTCATCTCAAAAATTTATTTCGTTCTTTTACTGTGAAGCCGAAGAAAAACAGAGATAGAGAACCCTCCGAACCGCTCGGTATTAGACGGACTTGGAAAAAGTCAAGCGGTCTTCAGCCGATACCTATGACATACAAATAGAAGTAACCCTACCCTTCGGCTCTCTTCGTCTCGATCAAGACCGTTCAACTTTATTCAAGTCTGTCTGAGATCGTAATTTTGTATACTCATACACACTTAGTAAACACAAAATTTCTTTAAACGATTTGGTTTGCTAGTTATCGCGACTATTCCATAGAACTGATAGCGCGAAACAATTCCCGGTGTTACCTATGATTCGTACCAACGATGACACAATTATTAATAAATAGCCAAAATAAGAAAAACACACAGCTTTTATATTTTTTACTTCTTTGTTATGAGATAATTTCAGTTGGATTGTCGAGAATCTCATGAACAAAATGATACCTATCATGACTATATTTAAATTAATTTCTATTTTCCAATCAGCGGCATTTCGGATGCCAAATTAATCTTCTGTCGTAGGTAGGTTTAGTTAAATTAAATAGCATTAGGTTAATAGACAATTCTTATAGTTCCTTAAAATTTTTTTAGAAACTAGTTCTAATCAAATAACAATCAATGAGGAATGATGTGTAATTGCTTCCTTCGCTCATTTATCTGGTACGTAGCATATTTGCGACCACGCTATGATACAACCACCTTTGTAACCGGGGTACAAAGGTTCAGATTACGTCGAACACTATCGTATGAACTACATAAATTGTAAATTTTGTAAAGCTTAATTTTAATTTAGCTTCTTTATTGGATCTATTATTTCAACCTTCGGGCCGAGTCATTTTTCATAGTCATACATTTTTCTGCTATAAATTCCGCTCTGCTTTCCATATCCATTATGCCAGCCTCTATGTTCATTATATTTGATGGAGTTATGATTTTATAACCTATGGCTGCTCTTAGATCTGCATGGTGCAGTTTGTCTGTTTCTACTCTATTTCTATCAATGGACTTGTAAAAGAATTGGATGTATAGATTTCCATTGTGCCCCTGTTTCTCCATCCATTACTTTGTTCCTTTCTGCCCTGTCTACTAATCTGTTGTTTATAATTCTTTCCAGTATCTTTCCTATACAATCTGTCAAGGTTATTGACCTCAATACTTTTTTTTAGTTTCTCCAGAAAAATTATTACATTTTTTCTTGCATTCGTTAGGTATCTTGTATTTTCCAAATCTCATTGTGGATTTTTATTCAGATATTCCCGTAGCGTATACCAGTTCTTGTAAAAATTTGAAGTCTATCCTCTTATTACCTGAGGCTGATCTTTTCGTTTTGTCCATGGCACATGTCTATCTCCTCCTTTGTAATGTTTGAGCGCGTTGAATTCTATAAGGTTGTAGGCCTCCTTCGTGAATTATTCGCATCATTGTCCAGTGAGACACTCCTACACCTCAAGTTGTGTTTTATATATTCATTAATGGAAAAGCACGAACGAGAGCGATAATAGGTTCTTCTTTACACTTGTTTGGTCTGAAGGACCTTAATTATGAAAATGCCAAGATTTATGGTAGGTCACTAAGGCTATTGAGGGTACGCGCCAAGGATGTGTAGACATCTGGTTGCCATCTTGCCCTCGGTATGTGCCCTGGTCTCTGATGTGGATTGATGTTATACTTTTTTTTCAATAGGAACTTTATTTTAGACAGACTATCACGTGACACGTGGACGTTGCAACAACGCAGCATAATTATAGTTATAATACATATATTATAATCATAATTATTTGATAATAATATATTGATCGACGACGTTGGATAGCGAATCGATACTCTAGAGCTGGACCTATGCTGGACCTAAATCTTCATATGCACCCTGCTGCCTAATTTACGGATGATTCTGGATAGTAATTGTTTAATATATTTAATATATTTCGTAAATTCATATATTTAATACTGTACATATAATTTTATAAAAATAGAAATATAGAATATATAAATATATTGGAATGATACTATAATTTATAAGATTTGTTTATTTGTATCTTTTTACGTTGTGAAAAGTATCTAATAAATTTTGGCTGTAAAATTTTATCCTTCATAAAGACTGTTTTATAAGACATCCATAAGATGTGTAAAATTGTCCGATTCCATTTGTTGAAATTTGATTTATCTATTGTTTCTATCTCACCTAAAATAAACATTGATATTTATGTACAGTTACTCACATAACCGATCAAACGCTTTATCAAACAGAATAACGTTTTGGACAAACAACTTGAGCTTTTTTTGAAAAATTAGGAGGAATAGTTTACTAGATGATGCGTAAAAAAATTTTGAAAAAATTGCAATCGGTCGGAATCGCAAAGAACAAAGTAGAGGTCGCCCAAATAATTGTAATGAATATTTAAACTACAGATTTTTTAAATTTATGTCAGTTGTACGTGTATACGTATGGGTGTTTGGCTATAGTTGTAAAAATTTTAAGGGATGATTCTTGAAGTTGAAATAAGATGAAAATCTAGAACAAAAATAATTGCGTTTTCAGCTTTGTTTTTTATTAGTTACTGACAATTAACAGTTGGCCGAAATATTCCTGTACATGAGCAAACCTCCTTACACGAAGGAAAGTAGGTTAACCTAAGCGGCGAGGTGCAAAGGGATCCTTAAATCGAACGGTACATGGGCAGCAGCTTACCTCGTACAAATCATAGAGAAGAAAATTAAGACATTTAAAGGCGTAAACCATCCTGCACGATGTTTTGTAAGAAAAATCGTAGATTAACATTATACCTGCTTACTCATTAAAATCCATAACAGCATATCGAAAACCGCCTCGTGGAATTTTCGAGTAAAGAAGATTAATGTTCCCTTTAATCCTTTGTCTCCACAAATAATTAATAAATAACAGCACATAAACAATGTTTATACAAATTTCATAATCGTCTCGTTAGCGGATGTCCACAGAAAAATCACATACGCATTAAGTATTCTTGAGGTGCTACTAAATGTGGGTAAATACTGTTTTGCATGAATTACACACATTTTCCACTCACTGCATATTACAATGTTCACATACATACACATGAAATAAAAAATGAAGAAACCAAAAGAAACTACAACGAAAATTGTTTAAAATTATATTCGAAAGATTAATTAAAGTTTTATGAAGTAATGTGTAATAATACACATTAATGTGTTCAGGTTATCTGTTAGAGGAATGCGTGGATGAATGTGTAACAGAAATATATTTGAGTATGTGTAAGTATAAGTACAGTGTACGCTAATCCAGATCCGCACGCATATATGGGTTTTTGTATAATTTGGAAACTGGGCTGTTTATATCCCGCTGTATCATCTGTATAAGTCATGTTCCAAGAAGACTAAGAACCAGAGAGGCCCTTCAAATTGATTTAGTACTAGACAACTCTTAATGGTTTCGAAGACCAGGAAAACTAAATAAGAGCAGATGTAGAGTTTTCCTAGAAGTGTGAATTACTTCAATATAATGTACAACCAAATGAAAAGTTATATTTATTGCGTTGAATAGCTTTTTTAAGTTACTGCTTTCGTTGCCGAAATGATACTATCTTTGCAAGGCAGTTCTAACCACTTTAAAATCATCACGTCTGGTGAGGAACCTGTTCGTTTTCTCAATAGGCATGCCCATCCATACAAAGAAAACGAAAGCGTTGACGAAAAATATAGCAATTTTTTTTTGAACGGACTCTCCACTACTACGTTGTTGTTTTGGCGATTTTAGAAATTTAGTAAGAGGGTAAAACAGTTCTAGAAAGACAGAATCATTTCGCCACAGCTAAAGAAAAACGTTAAGAGAATTGCATAAACATAAAGTTGAAGTTAATTGTGCATTTAATATAAGTTCAAGTTATTCTGCTGTAGATTTTTTGGGGCTTTTTTATTTTTAGTTCTTTGAACTTATTCATTTCCTTTATTTTTGTATTCTTTGTTATTTCTTAAACTTTTTTATTTAGTTCCAAAGTTGGGTATGTAGGGCGTGTAATGTATATAGATCGTATTGTATATACCGTGCTTAGTATGTACTTTGTTTGTGAGAAAACAGAGGCTATATTGAACGTTTATTCTAGTATAAAACGATTGCTATTTTCGTTACAATTTCTCTCTGAACAGTTTGTTTTTGTGTCTGTAATTTTTCTGTGGACACCCGTGGTTGAGATAATTACGGTGCGTGTATGAAATTTTTTTATTTTATTATTATTTTTATTTATTTTTTTTTACAAAAGCGCAAGATGGTTTACGTCTTCAAATGTCATAATCTTCTTCTCTACGATTTATACGAGGTAAGCGGCTGCCCATGTACCGTTCGATTTGAGGATCCTTGAGCATCCCGCTGCTTAGGTTAATCTACTTTCGTTCGTGTAAGGTTTGAAATTGTTTTGAAAACTGAAAACGCAATTTTTTATTGTAGATTTTCATCTTATTTTAGCTTCAAGAATCGCCCCTTAAAATTTTTACACGTGCAGCCGAACACCTATACATACCTATATATACATGCTGAAGATTTTATCGAAATAGGTTGATGCGGAAACAAGCGACAGCCACAATCGAAAGATGTAAGAATTTTTAGATTCTGAGCCAAAAGTTGTGGGAAACAGCGGTTTTTTCACTTTTAACCGTTTATAACTTATAGAAACCGTAATCGATTGCGATTATATATTTAACATGTATATAACTAACGTATGGTTTAAATTTAATTACAGGTCCAGATACAAAATTTGCAAAAAGAGACCTTTACTATTTCCTTCGCGACCAATCACATTGTTTTCAAAACTTTCTTCATACGTCATCTAGTAAACTATTCCTCCTAAATTTTCAAAAAACTCAAAACATTTGTTCCAATTTTTAAAAAGTTATTCTGTTTTATAGTGTTTGATCGATTATGTAACTATTATAATAATATTTCGTAACATCGCATAACAATTAATAATCGAGTGTAATATATCTTACCTATTAAAGATGTTTTTATAACGTGTCTTGCAATTCGTTTATCAATATTTTGCATAACTAAAAGTATACCTTGGATATTTCTTGGCTTATTATCAAATAACTCTTTTATCAAAATGCGAGTATATTCTGCCTGTAATAAGCATGCTCGTTTTATGATTCTCATTATAGTGTTTTCAGAATTAATTGTTCTGTTTAAAATAAATTTTGATAATTTCAAACGTGCTATATTACTTAACCGCTTTCTTAAATATCTGAAAAAAATTTATAGTTAAAATCTGTATGAAATACTACAAAATATACATATATTGTAATTATGTAGTAGTATACTTTTTATCATAATATTCATAATATATGTGTGTTTACACAATTACTTACACTAGAGGAGGTAAATTATCCTTTTTAGAAACTTTTATTGTATGATTGAAATTGGTATGTGAATGTTTATATTCTACTTCTAAAGTAGTACAATTAATTTCATAGCCAATGTAAGTAATATTGTCCACAGCTATGTTTCCATCACAAGCCACAACATTAGTACGAGTCTTTGATGGTTTAAAGTAACAATTATACTGTGGGATTCCTTCTTTTGTAAGTTGTAAAAATCTATTCCACAAAATAAAATGATTAATAAAATATATCTTTCTGAACTTTTTAATTATGAACTTATTAAGTGATTTTGTATCTTACTGTCTTGCAACACTTTCACTTTCAGTGACATATAAAATGTCATCCACATATTTTATAATTTTTCCAGTTGTTAAATATCTTGACATTGCTTTATGTAATATAAAATTATAATATATATCTGATAAAACTGATGATGTAATTGCACCTTGAACAACTCCTTTTGTTATAACATGAACCTTCTCATTTATTTTTACCTATAAATCAAAATATTATGTTTTGTAGGTTCAAACACCAATTTTAAATAGTATTTATAGTATTTTAATTACATAATTTTCATAAAATTTTGTTTTTCATACTCTTTGTTGAAAAATAACTTGTGAAATTTTTTCTAGTAGCCATTTTTTTTTTACTTGTTGGCATCTCATATTTGTATTTGAATATAATGTACCAGGTGCTAAAGGTAATAATAAATTTGGATCAGAGAAATATTGTTTATAACATACAATCTCCTCCACAAATTTTTTACTTTTAACTGCATAATACTTGAGTATCAAATTTTCAGGAAGATCTTTACACAGTGATTGTATAATGTTATATAATTCCTCTATAATATAAAATAAAAATGTAAGCGCCTATTTGTAAATATATCAAATATTTAAAGTTGAGAATAATTATACCTTGTATTATAGAACCAAAAGCATTTGTTACATCACAAGACACAAAATATAAATGTGTTGTTCCTTCATTACGTTTATGTTGAACAATTGATTCCCATTCGTTTCCAAAATTGGTGTTTCCATATATTGTAGTATGCAATTGTTTTAAAAATTTAAATATTAGGTTCAAATGATTTGTCTCAGGATTCTTATGGTCAATGGTATAATACCTAGAACATAATTTTTTAATCAATTTTCTTTCTAGAATATAGAACAACATACTCATATTTAAATACAATTTGATTACGTACTTTGGTTTAACATACTCTGGCTTAAATATAGGTCGCACATCAGAATTTTTAGGAATTAATACATATGTGCCTATTGGTGGCTTCCATCCCTTACAGTTAATATCAGGTTGTAAGGTATTTGAACGTTTTCCTTTCTTAATAAATTTCCTTTGAATGGAGTTCCAAGTTGAACGCATAATATATAATCTTTCATTATTTTTAGAAGCTAATGTCATATGAAAATAAGTGTACAATATCTTTAAAAGAAATCCAACAAAAAGCCATTTTACAAGTTTTGCTATAATGTACCATTGTGTCCTTGTAGTTTTAATATCTTGCAGCCATGTAATACTAGAGATCTAAAATATATAAGTATATTTTCATACTGCTAATTCATTGAATGTAATTAATTTTGTTAAAAGGATGCTGTTACGTACATCTAATTTTTCAATAAAAGGTGTCAAATTAAATGATTTAAAGCATGGTGTGTCCAATAAGTCAAACATAGCTAGTTTTATCTTTTTTAAATTCCGTAACTTTCCAAACAAGTCCAGAGGAATTACTTTAGAGAATATAAGATCAAAAAATAACTTTAATTGCTTCTTATTAACCTGATATTCGCATTCTGACTTTACTTCACTAGATTCTTGTTTCTGGGTTAAATGCTTCAGAACACTAAAATAATGGAATTTTATATGTCTCTTTTTAAATTGCTCTAAAAGCGGAGAAACAAGTGGAATAGAACCTTCATAATCAGCAACAATATTATTTTTCATAGTTCTTTCTACAATAAACTGATATATTTCTTTTCCAGTCTCAGCCTTGTTGAAAAGACATTCTTTCAAACTTGTATAACTTTTATAACTTGGTAAACATGAAGATGTATTATACAAAGAAATAATTAATTCTTTCTCCATATACTGTAAATTATGATACACATTTTTTTTAGGAAACATTTTCCTTTTTTTTGTTTTAGTCTTTGTTTTTATTTGAGTTGAATCTAGAATAATAATTTATTACTATTGGTCCATATTATGACATTTCTAACTTTTAATTATATTGAATTAACGTAAATTTAGGTATGCTTAATGACATAAATGACATAAAATTATCAAAGCTTATTTGAAATATCATAAATATGATATTTAGTATGTAATACATACGATTTTTTGCACTTCGTGTGGTAAAATGATCCATCGCTTGTATTTTATAATTAAAACGTCAGTATTGTTTACGTCAGTAAACTACCAATATTTCTTAATACAAAGGGAGTCCAAATATCAAACACTGGTATCAAGGTATACAAACTGCTTGATTAAGATTAATATCTACATGCATATGCGCATTAACTCCTTGCCGATGAGATACCGGTAACACGTGCTTAACATTACAGGCGAAGAGTAGAAAAGACAAGACATGCGTTTTTCGCGTTCCTCATCCTGGAGGTCACTTGACGTCTTTACCATTTTTGTGTCACATGCGACGTTATCGATTCGATATAGTAGCGGTTTGAATTAAAATTAAAGCTAAAGTCTTCTAAGAAATTATAAATAAAATATGGAAAGGATATTCTATAATCGCAAAGGAAGTATTGAATTTTATACTTATATATACATAACATACTACTCAGAAAATAGCAACACAATCTATAAATAACTTAAACAGACAATTTAAGGTCATGAAAAGAGAAAGAAAAGCAACTAATTTATATGCTTACACATTACATGATGTCTTGCGACATTTTATAATATCTCAGGGTGTCCCATGATGAATATTAATAACTTACTTGTTGCCTAATAGAAGAAAAAAGAATTTTTAATGATATGTTATAAAAGATTATATACATATATACCTTTTTTTTTTTTAGTGAGGAGGGGAAAGTGCAATTACGCGTTAGCGCCTCCCTGCTATGTGGGGCTCGGCAAAATGTAAAAACGCCTCTACCCACTAGAAACCCCTCCTCATTCTCCTCTTCATTGGTATTGTGTAACCAACCCAGCACTACCTCACGGCATTACTTCGGGTTGGTCTCATTATGCACCCTGCTTAATTTTTTCTTCTTCTTATCCTTCCCTAGACCTCTTTCTCCTTGCTTTGCATCGCCTTCATTATCTTATAACAGAGACCTTGGAACTCCTTCCAATATTCCTGTTCAGGAAGTGGCAACTACCTCTCGGTAACTATCGGTAACGTTGGCAATTGCCAGTGTCTCTCCTACCTCGTTTTCTATGGTACGTTCATTTATCCATCTAGGACATTTGAATAAGACGTGCTCCGCGTCATCCTCCTCCTCATTACAGTCCCAGCATCTTGAGTGGGTCTCCTTCCTAATAGTTTTCCTATATACATTAAATATACCATGCCGGGTATTAAATATACCTACCATATAATATATCCCTAAAGTTTACTATCCCATCTTTGCCCCATCTGTTGTATCGCTCTTTTGTTACTTTCCACCGATAGGCTGACAGCTTTCAGGTGTATATTACACTGTTCTTGAGTCTGAGTCTACTTTATCGTATAGCTCTCCACACGCAGCTTAGACAGATAGACTCGTTGTCGTTGTAGTGGCCCTCTGGTATTGACGGTTGGTACCTGGATCGCCCGGGAGGTGTTTACGACCGCATTGATGCCCTCGACATGTCGGCATCCTGTTGTCACCGAACCGCCACAATGCGGTTGACGTTCTTATTAACGCTGATCTTCTGATTATCTCTTCAAGATATTTTTATTTCTATGTATCGTTAGGGCTTTGGCCCATTCTGGTGCAACGTACAGAAACATCAGCCTTATCAGAGACTCTTTCCAGATGCTGGGTAAATCTTCTGCTATTGTCTACATGAACCTCTAGATATTTAATATCCTGTTTAGTTTTTAGTACTAACTCCCCGATATTGATCTCCATTCTTTCCTATATTCTTTTTCCCGTAAGGAGTATCACTTCCGTCTTCTCCTGAGCCAGCTTTAACCCAGTATCAAAGCACCATCCATCCACTACTCTCATGGCTTCTTTTACTCTTCCCTCAATCTCCTCCTGTTTTCTTACCACCATTATAAGTGCGAGGCTACCGCCTTCAAGTCCTTATGTTTTTGTATTTGGCACAGCAGTCCGTCATAAATCATATTCCACAGTAGTGGTCCAAGGATAGATCTCTGCGGAACTCCGGTATAGATCTTCTTTCGTATTTTCTCGTTCCTATTGTGAACTATAATCTCTCTGTCTTTTAGATAGTTACTGAGAAGTGTCCTCATTTGCTTGGTCAGCCCTCTCTCCTCTGTCTCTCGCGGGATCTTATACCAGCTAAGAGTATTAAACGCATTTTTTATATCAAAGGCTAGCCTTTTCTAGCATAATTCCGCCATTTCCTGAGCCCGGCATAACTCGTCCAGAATTCTGCTCCTGTTAAGTTTACTGGCCAATCCTTTGTCTGTACTTATTATATCGAGGGAACTTCTTTTCTCGTTTTTCTCAAACGTGTATTCCTTGTTGACTCTAATTGGCACAATTCTGTTTTTTTTCCAGTTGATTTTGCGTTGAAGACTCCCGTGATCAGTATCGCAGGATACCTTCTTCTTGCTACTCTAATTATGTTTTCTATCTCGTTCGCATATACGTTAAATTGTTCCAGACTGACGTTCGGGGTTAGGTTGAGGTTAGGTTATAACCTAATCTTTAACAGTATACATTAGGTTGTCTGAAAAGTGTCTTCCTTTTACAGACACGTCTTTTAAAACGATGCATCTTTATACAAACATGAAACCTCATCTGTCGAACGTTGTGATCTTTATTTTGATAGAACAAAATGCATCATACGTAATTTCCTTATAAAACGAAAGAAACTTTTCGGGCGACCTAATATCTCCAACTCCTATGCCAGTCATACCATTCCTAACCTCCTTAGTCACCTCATCCGCGTGATTTCTGTTGAATAATATGATCCAAAGCGGGGCATCACTATTGTGATCCTGCTGTATGTCTGTTGCCTATACGGTACCGAGATGAACACAACGTCCACCCTATTTTCGCAAGTATACTCATATAGCAGTTCTTGTGCTAGCCTACACCTATTTAGATTTATCTGTAGAGCTTTTATCCTTTTGTATCTCTCATTAGCGCTCTTATAGACAGGCAGGTCAACGAACCCGTCACGTGCCTTATATACGTACCTCCCTGTTTGGCACAAATCAGGCATCTCGGCTCGCTGGTGCAGGCCTGCATCGTGTGCTCCCTGCTTCCGCATTTCCCGCACAGCTCTTTGCCCGGACTTATTACCGAGCATCTTGATGCGTTATGAGCTGCTATAGATGCCTTAACATATCGCATCTATAGCACCTCTATATATTCAGGAGAATTCTGTCTGTAGTGTTGATTAATGTAGGTTTGGGGTTGATAATTAATCGATTCACACAGATTCGATTTATACTTGATATATTTCTCCGCCTCGTACAACACGTCTTACCACACAGAATACACTCAGTTAATTAAAACGTGGAGCGTCGCTAGAAGTCGTACCAACTTAGCTTGTAGTAACTAACGATCATACCAAGTTAACATTTTTTAACATGTAGCTATTGTCACAACTGGCATACTTCAAATCCGATGGACTGATGATGGAGATAAAGATGTGACGGCACTCGGCGACAATGTATATCGCCGAAGTGCCTAATGAGTCATCGATATCCCAACGGTCCTTCCGCCGAATGTTCTAGCAAAAGGGCTTGCGTGGCAACGATCGCGGACGTCTAATAAACGCGCGGTTAGTGGGGATATTGAGGGGTGACAAAGAAAAAAAGGAATAGGTCCCATCGAAAGTCAAATTGTAAGAGCTTCAGTCTTGGAAAGTCACGGCTGGAGTTGAGAACCAGATCGCAATTAGTGTGAACTAAGTGTTCAAAAATAAAGTCTCTTTGACTATTTTTTTTAAATTTTATTTTTCTTTTCAACTTCGATTTCCTTTTATTATTTTACGCGACACTATCGTCAGCGGCATCCTGATTTTAATAACGGCATTCTCCTGAGCCCTGACCTTGCGCCTTCAGATTATGATTTATTTCGTTCCATGCAGAACTCCTTAAATGGTAAAGTTTTTAATGACGCTGATGATGTAAAATCACATCTAATCCAGTATTTTGCTGGCAAAAATCAGAAGTTTTATGAACATGGAATTATGAAACTTCCTGAAAGATGGCAAAAGGTCATCGACAAAAACGGACAATATCTAATTGAATAAAGTTATATTTTTAAGCAAAAATTTTGAAATTTCATCCTTATTTGTATTTACTATATACACTTAGTTGCCAACTCAATATATGCCTGGTAATATATGTATAGAAATTTTGGACTGCAGGTTGTGCAGTTCTTAAATTGATATCATTTTTCAAATAGTAGTATTCAGAAATATTGATACTTTTATCGCATTTTAAATATATAATAATATTTTGGAATATTAATATTTGGAACCGCGGTATCAGTTAAATATATCAAAAATTGATACTATTTGTCGACAACATTCCTGTACTGCTACGAAATCTTGTGTTTTATCTTAACTCAATACGTGATTTATTAGAAAAAATTGAATAACTTCTTATGCAGCTAGTTCAAATTTCTTTATGGATTATAGAATTTTGTATGAAAATAAGCGTCGAGAAAATTAATTGGCGCAAACCAATTAAGTGTATTTTGAGTTTCAAATCTTTTACAACATTTGAAATTTGATATAACTTACTTTCAAATTGATAGTGTTTTATTTCAATCAATGCAACCAGTTTCAAAGATCTTTTTGTAAAATTAATATCTTTATTGGTGTTGTTCTTTTTTTTTAATAATAATTATGCTGTAGTGAATTCAAAATATAAATCTCAGAGTTGAAACACGTTATAATTGGAATATTGGTATTCAAGTACTTATAAATAGAATAAATATTACGTAACGCTCTAATTAATCGATTAAAAGAAATATCATGTAAATTAAATTAGTACCTATAGAATTATGGCTGTAATTTAGAAGGAAACTGAAATTTAAGAAACAAATACACGTAGTATGTAATATAAGATATTTAAAGAGAAAATAAACCTAATTAGGACCTAAACGAAAAATCTTTTGTGAGAAATATAATAGTTTTAAATAAAGCTATACAACAAATCATATAATAACTGTACAATAACTCTATAATAATTCGCAATATCAAAATAATCGTATTTGATATTGTTTAATTATTATTTCAAGTATTAATATTTTACGAAAAGTATATAGAAGTTTATCGATTAGGCTAATAAATAAGAAGCACTATAACATTTAAAGGACAGGCTGCAAAAATAATAAATCGCAATTTTTTAGTGCAATTTAATAACATCATTCAGTTTGCATGATATAAAAGTATATAAATAAAATATTGAACTACGATTATTATTAATTCCTGCTTTTTCTCAGTTGCTACTATAATAAATATGTGAAAAAAATAAATGTACTTGAATAGAAACCTTTAGATTTATCCCTGACAGATACGTTAACTACAAAAAAGTGAAAACAAAGCATATATATGTCGGAAGAACATTGGAATTTGTGGCGCGTAGTGATTCTTCGTTTGACTTATAATAAATTTGGTGAACACTATTAACAATATTTATTGGGTTCAAACGAATCCACGGTCAGCGGGATAACTCGTTACTAAGTTAAAAGGGCTTCTAGTCACAAATACGTTTCTAGACGCTCAATATAACTGCTCGATGTAACACTTTTCAAGGCGATCACACGAATGCCGGATCGATGGAAATCTTTCTCGCTGTACGATTGCATTTTGTTTTCTTATGCTCGATAGAAGCGTCGAGAAAGTTCCAATCGCCGTTGCTAGGCAACCTCTGCCTGGAGTCCGATTACCAATACAGCGTGTGTCCCATTATATTGGCACCTCCGAGACAAAATAATACGTGGCTAGGCCCGTTCTTGAGGCCGTATGCCGCCACAACCACACTTCTAGGGAGAACCATACAACCATTCCACATCTCCGTTAGGCAAAACGTCCATCCCGTGGCCGTGGCTACGTTCGGCGACCAGTTGTCGCCTCGAGCCCAATCTCGCTATCACAAATCTCGAACAATTACCATCGGACTGGATAACTACAATTGTTTAATTACAGCTATGATAGAAACTAGATTACAATGTTGCGGGATTTTCTCAAAATTCTAATGGTTCCGGTGTTCTTTCATCTCCGACATATACAATAAATGTAGTTTCTGTTATATTTGGATTCTCTTTCCCCTTCTCTTCTGTTTCTCTCTTCCTCCTTTCTTCTATAATGTGGTCTGCTGTCAACCTTTCTTGCTCTTCTCTTGTTTCCCTCTGTGTCCCTCCATTTTTTCATCTCTTCTAGCCCCTTCTTTCTCTTTCTTGCTCTTTTTCCTTCCTGGCCATTTCCCCAGTTTCTCTCTCTTTCCTTTATGCACTCTTTTACCAGCTCCTTTTTCGATTCTAGGGTTTTCTCTTAAATGTCAGGATACTAAACATCAAAGAATATTGCAGAGTCGTTTATAAAAGAATTAAAAGTTGTTCAGTTTCTTGATTAACAGCAAGAGACTAGTGAAGCCATTCGATTGCTTTAACTCAAAAAGGAAAAGAAAAACTGCAGGTGAATGTCTCTTCACCTGGGAAGATGTGGATGAATTTAATGCAGACAAAGGTGAGAAAAGAGGCTTAAGTAAAATTAAAATAGATGGCGAAAGATTTGTTGATTATATTAAAGATTTATCAAAAAAAACAAAAAATAGTCCAGCTAATTCAACTAATAGATAAAGTAAACGTTACACGTGAATCTCAAAGAGTGTAAATAAGCTGATTTTCATTTCTGAAGGCAATCAAATTGTTAAACAAAATAATGGAGACATCTTTTATATACCACACACACATGTAGTATATAAAAAGTGTTTCCATTATTACCAAAGACAAAAACATCACATGAAGAATATAAGATGTGCAGTTATATTACATAATATAGTTAAGATATAATTATGCATTATAACAGATTTCGTAATAAACATTAAATGTCTATGAATATTCCGTAATGCATCCAATTTACAAAAATTATAACTCTGAATGTCTTATTCGAGTTTCAAATGTAATTCGTATTAATCAAATATGGCGCGCTTTCCTTGCTAGTTTAATGTCCCTGAGCAATAGGCAAAAAGCGTACTGCGTAGAACGTATTCATACCTGTTTGCGATAGCGTTCCTTTCGGAAAATATTACAGGTTATTGAAAAAAAGTGAAATAATATTGTTATCGTAGAAAATTCGTGAAATTATAGTGAAATGTTATATATAAGATATTTTGATTTTTAATTTAAATAGAACTTCAGAGAATCTAGGTTAATGTTAAACAATGAAATGGGATTCGTTTAAATTGTTTGATATACAAACATAACTAAATATATTCGAAATAAAAAGGGATGATGAACCTTGTCTATCTTCATCTTCGTCTATCTTCTTAGTACTTTTAATAAATAAAAATTATTTGTAATTTTGTTATTAATGGCGTTAATATTACGAGTTATTTGTTAGTAATGTATATAGAATAAACACTAAATAAATATTATGAATCATTTATTAGAAGAAAGAAACGAACGTATAAATAACTGCCTATATTAGAACAAATCAAATGTTATCATATCTGTGTGAAAAGCAATCGTATTAACCATGAAGCACCGTGACATGCTTTCGAATTTCGTGGTATTTCTTTAATGTCTCCAGTTTTTCCTTGCAATCAAATAATAACATTCACAAAAGAAGACTAAAGCATTAAAATAAACGTATAAAAAGAACACATTATATCAAAATGAAGTAATTGAGGTTAAGTTGCTTCTGAAAACTCATTGTACGAACTACCGGTAAATGTGACTACAAAAAAAATAATCGAAGGGAGAAAGGTAATTTAAAAATAGATTATGATAAGTTATTGAACAGCAACGTACGTAAATCAAAAGAAGCGGGGAAATGAGACTGAAAAAGTAGTCAGAAAAAGGCAACTGTCGCAAAACAAAGCAGCTACGATTTTCGTAAATAGAATAGAATAAAAATAGAGAAATAGGGTAATGCGAAAGTTCGCTGGTAGGTCAACAAAATATGTTTTTAACAGTTGGATATTATGTTCGAAGCAAAAAAATAAGAAACTGAACGCAGAAATACCCAGAGAAATTAAATACGTGTGAGCTAATATACTTTAGACGAACTAAATAAAAATAAAATATCATAAATTATTATAAGTATAAAATTAAACGCTTTTGATCGAATTATATTTTATTGATGATCATATTTCGATGTAGCAAAGAAAAGAAAAAGAAAGAAAAAAATATAGCATTTAGATTATCAAGGAAAAAATTCAAAGAGAGCGAAAAGGAAAAGCATTTCATACCAGTAATACGCGATTTGTGCTTCTTGATATAAGTGACTTTGATTGAACACTAATAATCATCTATTCACATAGAAAAACGACAAATTGCTATAGCTAAATATAGCAAATATAACCAACAAATATAAGATTCTTATCATTTTGAAGTAAAGACATGCCGATGTATTTCATGATCAAATTTCCTACATTTATGACGAACTCTTTGTAGTTGCTTCCACGAGAGAGGAAATAAGAGTGTACACAATTGTTCTGATTGTTTCACAGTACGACCTAAAAGATATGTTGATCACCATAAAAAAACTCAAAAAAATTGGTCGCATGTACTTGGACGTGAAACAAAATTATCTTTACAGACATACAATCTAACAAGAATAGGAGGTCTGAAATTATTGATTGATGAAAATAAATATTAAAAAAGAAGTGGCACCCGGCTATTATTCAAAATTAAAACAATAAAAGAGACAAAATAATGTGTTTTACTCAAAAATAGGAGACACACATTCAGATATTTTTATGTAATTGATATAATTACCAAATTTATAGATAAGTAACGTTTAAAAATGCCATAATCGGACATTCGTATTAATTAAAAATTGTGAGAATGATAATTAAACTTTGTAAATACTGTAGGCATCCGATACAGCATTTTTAGACTTTACTTATCTATGATTGAACTTATTTTATACGAAAATTTAACTGCTGTTAATCAAATCTTTAAATTTTCTAAAATGCAATATAACACACACGTATACACCGTTAGTGTAACCTCGTAATTATATGTGATATGTAACCAGAGGGGTATTTTTACAACAGATTTTTATTCCTGTGGTATGTGGTAACATTACCACATTCGTTTGTGACTACCAACTTTACTAGTTAGATTGAATACAATTCTTACGCTCACCGCTGTAAATCGCAGAGGGCGTAAAATATACTCTGATTTGTTATACGATTAAGATTTCAGAACATGAGGCATGAAGTCCTATAAAATGCAAGATTTATGCTCTATGCTCTGTGCTATAAGCTTATTCTTGTAACGAAGTATCACGGGCGCTTGATGAGGTTCGAAAATGTCAGCAGGCGCCGCTAGAGCGGAACACCGGACGCGCTTCCTCTGCGGCCCAAAATTAGACGGAATATCGTTGATTCTCGTTGATTTTCGGATGGGAACCGAGGGAACGCGATAGGTGGGGGCACTAGAGATAATACACTGGTTTCAGTTGCGAACGCGCACTATGCCAGGCAGCCGTCGGATAGTCAAAAGTACGTCTATTTGTCTCGAGGAATAAAAATATTCGTCAGTGATGTGCTTTACCAGTGCTCAACGTACATTGTGATAGATTATTGAACGTCGTGTGAACACCGGCTAAAAACCCGATGAAAGAAGTTACCTGAGGTACGTTTGAAGACATGCACACACCATACAGCTACAGGTAAGAGCATTCCCTGATTTACATTACGAAAAGTGGTCTTTCTGTAATGTTGTTGTTCCCTCTAGTGATTTTGATTGCCGAGCTAATTCTTAGCGATTTTGAAGCGTACGTGGCGGCGGTATGTTCTCGCAAAAGACGTATATATGTACTTAGGACAAATTTACACTGTTTCACTTTGGCAGAACACAATAAATGATTCATTGAAAAACGGTGCTTTTACCGTAGGAAAGACTATTTTTCATTGTATAGCTATTTCATTGTATGCTTCGATGAGGAAGTTCATACTTTTCTATACAAGATAAACAAATATAAGAAAAACAAAATTGCGCAATAATTAAACTTAATTGCCTGAAAACAAGACATTGATTGCTTATTATACTTTATTTAAGAGAAAGACGCCATTATATTTCGTTTGAAATGATAATGGATTAGTGAAATGATGCAATTTCTTCTCTATATATAATAGCTTTTTAGATTTAACATTAAATTTACTTTTTTTGGAATAATATTTTTGTTATAATAAAACCTAAATTTCATTTTAAGAATAATTTTAATCGTTGATAGGCTGCGAATAATATATGTGATGTGATGTAACTGTTTCGTCTTTTCAGTTAAAATAATTTTTGCACAGTTGCTAGATATTGCACAAGGATAAGTATAATCATGGAAAATTCATAAGCACAATCAACATAACTCGAATTTTATAATAATAATGTGTTTGGTCTCATTTTCAGGAATTAATTGTATTGAAAAATAATATATTTTCGTATTCTTGTTTCTTTCATTTTTCTGTGGTATTTTTATATTTTATTATAATTGCATCTCAACAATGAGCCAATTTAATAAATCTTTATTATAATTTTTCCTGGGCATCTTACGGATATGATGCTTACGAATATATTTTATGTTTCTATGTTGTGTTTTCGGGGCTTCTACTGATAATTTTCTATAACAGGAACTACTGAATTCGATACAATGCCCACTGAGATAATAATTTATCCATTGTTATCGGCATAATATATTAACTATAATGTAATACATATAAGCTATTTGTTTTTTCATTATTTTTCTTTATTCGATACTATTTATCCTTTTACCACATGATATAACTTTAAAATAATGCTCAGTTTAAATATCAGCTCGTAATTTATATTTATTATGGGTGAATTTATTGTAGGGTTATTAAAAGATCTGCGTCGATTTTCGCGTCATTTGTACATCTAAATCCTTGTTTTGGCATGCCGACTAGTAAGCTCATTTGTCCTCTGAACTATATTTGTATTCTTTTTTTGTTTTGACGAAGACTTTTTGTGGTCGTCACTTCTTACTTGCCATGTATTAAACGGTAACCTGAAGGGTATGCGAAGTATGTTTTCAAAACATTTTATCCAAAGGTGAAGAGATAATGACCCGTATTTGTACATATTTTTTATCTTGTGTCTTATTAGCAACAGTAGCTTTATTTAATTCTTCAGTATGACATCACAAATGTAACGTACTTTTTGAAGGTCAACATTGCTGAGAGTCAAATTTGATATTGACTGATCTCATTATTTGGCCCTTCATAACAAACACCGTGTGTGTTGATTCTTGAGCTGCTGGCATCTACGTTTTTTTCCTATGGCTAGCACAGTTACCCACCTTACCACGGACGAATTCGTTCCGGGTTCGAGGCGTCTATTAACCATTTTATGGGATGATTCCATCTTTTTCAGAATGTCATTTACGCGTACTACGAGTTCTGGTTTAATACGCACCACTTAATACGTGATGACATATTGTCGAGATTCGGAAATGCTATGTCTGAAATAACCTGCCCCCCCCCGCATTTAACCTTCCAACTTTAGTTCCATATCCTAAGAGTGTGAGTGTCGGGGTAGCTTCAACCGGCACTAAGTTATTGAGTAATGGGGACCAGTTTCTGAACTTGTGTTCCTCGTTTTCAGTGAGTTTCTTCCATAAATCGACTGGTCGCATAGGGCGACATGTAGCATACGTAGTCATTGTACGTATAATACGTTGTTATATTCTTATTTTACTAATTCTGGTACTTCTTTAACAAATATAAATTTGATTGGTCTACACAATAATGTAGAGATATTTCATATGTAAAGTATTTCATTTACTCAGATAATATTTTTATTATCATTGTTTATCATGTGTAGCGAAAGAATAGCGGATATAGACATAAATTCATCACTTGCAGAACTATCTGTGAACTATTAAAGCTACACTTGATCAACAACAAGACATTGTTAGATTTAATATTCCGTATTAAATCAACAATTGAGGAAACAGTTTTATTTAATAAATTCTCCATGTTTATCTCGTTATTTATTCCAGTTATCTTACATTCACTCGGCAAAAGAGATTGTTTATATTTTTTGGTGGCGTAGTAGGCAGGAAAAGTTTGAGGACGCAGCGAATTAACTGCGTTACGTAAAATTTCGCTTGCACGGGAGAAACGCTTTTAGTCGTAGGGCTTTTTACTTGCTAATTTAGTTGCGAAATCCAATCCTTCGACGGATCAAAATTATTGGGAACAAATTCAGGAAACCTAAAATATAATATTGTGAGGTTGATGGCAAGTACACGTTAGGTACTGGTAAACAGCGTACTGGTAGGCACCGTAGATCGTGTTGTTTCCCGAGAAATCCATTTTACCGCGAATGGACACGAAAGGTACGCGCATTTCCAATTAAAACACGCTCCCAGACTTTACTGAGTGCTGGGAGCACGTTGACCGGTCGAAATGAGGATAGGAATGCAGGATATTTTCCCGGTTTCGGAATGAGAACCACCCTCGCCACCTTCCATATCACTGACATCTTTTTTCTTCTGTTAATTGCGTTTAATACTTTTAGTAATCTCCCCGTTCTCTCCTTTACGTTATTAATTTTATTACAGTCCCTGGTATGGTAGGCTAGTACGATCCCAGCCGTCCACTTCCGCAGCTTTATTGGGATTTATCTTTTTAGTTAATCTCCGTGATTAACGTATTATCTTCGCCATCATCGCCGTTACATCCATCATTTGCTATTCTTATTCGCTCAGTCGGATTAGTTTGAAAGAGTTCGTCTACAATTTTTTGGTCTTCGTTAACGTAGAGGCCGTTTGTGGGGCTTTTCGAGCTATTTTGGATATAATAGCCCGATAAGGCCTCCCCCATGGGTCCGTATTCAAAGTGACGCAGAACTTCCTTCACCCTTTTTCTTTATTTTTACGGATTTTACTACTGAGCTCTTTTTTGCTTTTATTCTTTTTTATTTAATTTTTGCTTTATTATTTTATTTTTATTATTAATTTTGGAATTGCCCAAGGTCATAGCAGGGCCTTTCACTTTCATAGTCCATTTCATTGGCCAGATTATTCCAGCCCCGTTAAATATTATACCTTGCCAAAGTCATCATTAGTAATGTTATCATTTTATTGCGATAGCTCCCAATTCCAATTTTTATAATCCTTTCATGAATACACCATTATGCCATCATCCATTTCTAAGACTAATCCAATGGCATTTTATATTGCAGTCAGCCAATAAGAATCAGTCAAAAATTTACCACTGGAGTACATCACAATACGCCCCATAGCGTGTTGTCGGTTATTCACTATGACTTCTTTGACGGAGAATAATTATTATAGCAAGACCATTCAGGTCTATCAACAGTATATCGATAAGATTCTGATAACAACCTAATCGATAATCAAATAATTAAACTTTTTTTTTATAAAATATATAATAGGTTTACTGAAAGTATACAAGAAACATACTACTAACTCTCATTTTTATTACTTTATACTAAAATTTTGTGCACACATCAACCGCGCCGAAATAAAAATTTTTACGTACGTTAAACGTTACGAACGTAGTTAACTGGTTAAGCATATCACCTGGTAGGTACGGTGACCCTTCGGTATCGTCTTGTCCCCCTCCGCGATTCCGCATCTCTCCACTATCATTATAGGTGCAATAAACAGGTCAATATTCGATGGTCTGTATATTTCTAATCACACACATGAGGTGGTTTCGTCGTTTATTACGTACAGATCTCTCTCCCCTAACATATCTATTATTATATTTGCTTCCCTATCGTTTCTTCCGAGTTCCACATCCTTGATTGTTTATAGTATATTTGATTCTAGTTGAATCTATTGCTTAAAGGTTGTTCTAAAGATATTGTCTTTTTAGTTTGCGCATCTGATCCGTCGTGTCAAGTAATTCGGTAATTAATGGGTTTTGGTGGTTGTTAACTCTTATATCTGTTTCTGAATTTGGATATTTTTTCTTTAACTGTGGGTATCTTGAGGTCGTGATATATTGTTTCATTGGTAACATACTATGTTGCATTTATTAAGGATCTTAGAATTTTTGATTAGAATCGTTGGAGAATTTCTATGTTGCAGTTATTCGCTGTTCCCCATAGTTGGATCCCATAGGTCCAAACAGGTTTTAATATGGCTTTATATAGCATTATTTTACTCTGCACACTTTTGCTGGAACGTCTGCCAATGAGCCAGTAGAATCTTTTTAGTTTTGATTTCAATTGTTTGTATTTATACCGATGTACCGTTTCCATATCATTCTTCTGTCCAGGATCATGCCCAGATATCTGACTGTGTCTTTGTTTGGAATATTATTTATGGTCACCTGTGGGCAGAATTTTTCTCGCAGCGTGAAGGTTATATGACTGGATTTATTTTCATTTATTTTGAAGGACTATTTGTGGAACCATTTTTTCATAGAGTCGAGACCTCGCTGGAAAGTCGAGGAGGCAATTATCGGGTCTGAGTGGGATGCTAATAAAGCTGTATCTTCAACAAATGTCGCTGTGGTTGTTAAAGTTGGTTAATCGGAAGTGTAGATGGTTCATCAGAGGTCCGAGGACACTGCCTTGCGGTATGCCAGCTTTTATTGGAAATGTTGCGGTTATAGCGTCTAAGTATTTAATCATGAACAGCCTATTGGTTAGATATGATTTTAAGATGAAGTAGTAGGTGTGTGGTAGGGTTTTCTTTAGTTTGAACAAAATGAAATGGTGAAATGGTCAATGCTTCTTTTCCTCTGCCGAAAGGTGGCTGCATCCTCAATCAGCCTCCTCGTTCAATTTTTGGCATTATACATGGACGATTCCTTTCTCCATTCCTCCACCGCTTCCTCTTCATACAGCTCATGCTGATTGAAAAACACCTCCGGATCCTCGAAGTCTGATCGAACTATTTTCTTGACCTCGAACATTCTCGAACGTCACCGCAATCTGATATGAATGGCCATGGTCCCCGTCAACACGCACAGCACCGCATGCGAAACTGTCCTGTAGGCCGTAGAGGTACTTATCAAGGAACTTCTCTGTGTCCTACAGAGTTCGCCTACTGTCTTGGTCTTGGTCTTACTAAGCGCATCCACCCACACTGGGGAGGCGTATAGCACGACCGACTCCCATACCTGGTAATACAGCTTCCTGCAGGCGTTGTAGGGGTCGTTCATATTCGGCAGGAGCCCTCTGATGGCCCCTACAATAGCATCCGCTCTAGCACAAACTAACTCTATATGGTCGAAAAAATTTCTTTTGGAGTCCAACACCACGCCTAGGTATTTAACCCTTTCGCGTGTGATAAACGCTTCCCCTGCCAAAGTTATGTTAAAAATTGTGGGAACTCTCATTCTCGTCAATAGTAAGATTTCGGTCTCTTCTCTTGCTATCTGTAGACCCGAATTTACATACCAATCGATGATCGTCTTCACGCGGAGGTTCACAGTGTTCTCCACACTTTCCTTTTTATTCAGGCCCACCATGATAGCAAGGTCGTCCACAATAGCTCCCAAATTAACATAATCATCGAATATGCCGAATCTATCGTAGACTAAGTTCCACAGTAGCGGACTCACCACTGAGCTCTGAGGAACTCCAGCAAAGATTTTTCTTATGATCGGTACACTCGGGTTGTCGAAAACTACGAAACGATCCTTCAGATAGTTTGTGAGAATTCTTGTCAATTTGCAAGAGTCCTACGCCCCGCCTCCATCAATTAACTCCTCCACGGATTAACTTTGGCCAAGATGAAAATCTGTCAAAGAGACTGTTGTTGACAGAAGTTGTGGCGAGACAAGTTGTTGTTTTACGTTCTGGTAAGTTGGCCAAAGGTATTGGACTCCACATGGGCCAACACTCTTCTGATTACTGTAGCCACCGTGATCCAGTTTGCCAAATGTTAGGCTGCAGGAAGTCTTCGGATGATTGTTCTTAAGAAATTAGGTCCGCAGGATTGTCATTGGTGGGGACATGACGCCAATCGGTGAAGCTAGTTTTGTTCTGCATCTCCACTACACGATTTGCGACGAAGGTTTTAAATGTATGTGGAGACGAATTGATCCAACGGAGACCAATAGTGGAATCCGTCCAATAAACTGTCCGATTTACTTTGATCTGTAATGCTTGCTGTGTGATTGCGGTTAATGATGTGAGTAGAAGGGCGCCACTCAGTTCAAGTCGTGGAATGGTTTGCGACTTGAGTGGAGCTACGATTGCTAGCTTCGATTTCGCCGTGAGTAGTCGTGTCTGGATGTTTCCGTCAGGATCGAGAGACCTCAAATAGACACAGGCTCCGTACGCCCTTTGGCTGGTGTCACAATAGCCGTGGAGCTTAATCTCAATGGCTGATTTGATTATGGTTTTAGGTGGGAACCAAATATCATTAAGTAATGATAATTTAGTATAATATCGGAATGCAACTCTGCTGGGTGGGACTTATCCCAGTCTACCTTCAACGACCAGACTCGTTGAAGTATAATCTTTGCTCGAGCGATCATTGGCGCGAGCAATCCTAGTGCGTCGTAAATTCTGGCGATCACAGAACTGATGGATTGCTTTGTAACACGAGAGGTATAGGCGTTGGCTTCGGCCGAGTAAAGTATTGCATCATTTTGGGAATTTCAAAATGTGCCGAGTGTTTTTAGGGTTTGAGACTCACCTAATCGTAACCTTCGGCTTTTATCTTGTTCGGATAACCCTTGAAGTATTTTTTTTTTTTTTTTTTTTTGTACGTGGGGAAATCCTCATGGACACTCGCTGTTGCATTCGCAACAGCCGAGTAGTGTCGGACTCTTACCGACTAAAACCCCACGGTGGGCGACCCGACGTTTAATGGAGTGCACCCGGGTTCTCGTGAGAATTCTACCAGGGGTGCACCTCGTTGTCTGTCTCCCTGTCAAAGTGATGAAGGGAGGCTTCCCGGGTTGGGCCGCCAGGGGGGATCACATCCCCCTGGTGCCACGTTCCCTATTCTGGGCGCGCGTTTAAGTCAGCAGCGTCGGCGCCGAGACCTGGCCACGCGCATTGCTTCTCCGGTGCGACGTCCTCCGTGGGGACGCGATACGCCTTGACTACCACAGCGAGGGCGACCTCGCTCTCCCGCATGGTCTGGAAGAGCAGGTCCTGCGCCCGTCCCGGGCGCCCCAGGATACATTGGAAGAGCCGTTGGAAAGTCCTATTTCAGTACCATGGCCTCCTCTCGGCCATCCGCCGCTGTCTCGGCGGTGCCGCTCGGTCTCCCTCGTTGCTCCCTCTCCGCAACTGGCGTACGAACTGGTCGTTTTCTTCTTCTCTGGCCGGTCTTCGGCGGGGCACATAACGGCCCGCCCATTCTATGGTTCGCGGGCACACCTAGCGACTCGCACAGAGGGCACTTGGGCGCGGAGGCGAGACACACCCTGGCGTGGTGTCCGCTTCCACCGCACTTGTAGCACAGGTGTCCTCGGTCCACCGTGGATACGCAGGTCGCCCGTACGTGTCCAATCTCCAGGCACTTGTAGCACTGGAGCGGTCTCTTTGGGATGGTAACCAAACCAGCGCGACTTTTCCCTCTCTGGCTAATTTCCGGGTTCCGGCCACTGGGCACCTAATCCAGACTGACCCGAGGCCGCCTCTGAAGGCGCCAATCTCCCTCACTTGCACCTCTGTACTGCTGCAGCCCGCCGCCGATGCCAGTGCTTACCGCAGCTCCTCTTTGTCAATCGAGACGTCGACGCCGACCACTCGTAACTCCGCCGCCTTCGTCGGAGTGGCGATTCTTACGGTGGCCGGATCCAACACCTCGGTCAGGCGCTTTGCCAGCAGGGATGCCTTCTCTCTGTCCCTGTCGCCGGGAACCCTTAATATAATGGCTCCTGTCATGGCCTTCCTCATATCGAGTGAGTCGACACCAATCTCCTTCAGTGGGATTTTCCTCCTGGCTGTGATGAAAATGTCAGCATATGACACTTTTGCACCCTCGTTCAACGTCAGGGTCACCGCGGATATTCGCGGTGTGCGAGGGAGCCTGGCCGTGTTGGACGCCCACTTCAATCCCTTGCTTGATGTCGGTGGTGTTACCATTGTGGTCGCAGCGGCGGCCGCGTTCGCTTTCGACGCGCCTGCCGTCTTTGCCGATGATGGTGGAACCGTTGTCGTCTCTTTATTCGCTTCTCTTGCCGCAGCGACGACAACCGTCTTCTCTATCATCTCGCTCCGGCTCTTCTTCTTCTTCTTCCTCCTTGACTTTTTGATTCTACCACCCTCCATTCATCACCCTCTCGCTCCCTCCAGAGTGCCGCTGCTTGTGTGGTAGTGCGCCGGGTGGCAGAGGGATCCGCCCTGCGCCGGGACTCCGGGGAGCGCGGTCGACGATCCCCAAAATGCTCCTCCATGGCCCTTAATATCCAAGGGCCGAACGCCTCGAATTTCCTCTCGAGAGCGTAGAGGCGTTCCCCGTAGTCTCTATCTTGTCGCGACGGACGAGTCGTCTCGGAGACCAAGCTACTGCACCGCGGGCATTCGTGAGCGGAGGTGGCCCTTCTGGCAAGCT
This sequence comes from Bombus breviceps, assembly GCA_014825925.1. NCBI lineage: Eukaryota > Metazoa > Arthropoda > Insecta > Hymenoptera > Apidae > Bombus > Bombus breviceps. The sequence continues at coordinate 3,411,788 of CM026195.1, read as the reverse complement.
CTTGACGCAGGGCCGCATTCTCCGGCTCCAGCGTGGCCAGCCTAGCCTCCGCGAGCCTCATCGCCGCGATGCTACTGGTACTTTGTGCCACCCTGGCACGCTTGGCCGTTTCGAACATCCATGCGGCGGTAATGTAGCTCGCCGCATCCTTCAATTTCTTGATATATGTGCCCTTGAGATTGGACGATGTCGTCGCAACCCGCATAATCTCGGCGACGTGCCTTAGAAATTCGGCACTGATGTCCGCCGCCGAGCTCGTTCTCACCTCCAAGGCCAACTCTTCGGAAACGTCCGGGGTGGTACATACTAGCTTCCTTTTCTTCCCCCTGGACGCCGTCGAGGCCAGCGATGAGCGCGACGCGAACGAGGCAACCGACTCCTCGTCGTCGGACCTCGCTCGTGACCGAAAACTCCTCAGAAGCATTGACGAGGCATCGGTGACCGCGGCCGGGGCAGGAAATACGCCCTCCGACCCGTCCGTAGATCCCTGCGAACCCCTCGTCGTTCTTACGGGAGTTCCCTCCGTCACCTCCGTGATGACGTATCCGCCTTCTTCCTCGCCAGGCGTGAAAACACGTCCGGGGGCCTGGCGGTCCACCCCCGAACGGCCGTGGTCGCGAGATAACGACGCAGAGCGGCCCACTTTACTACCGCAGGCTGCGCCGGTACTGGAGTCTCCCTCCCCTGTACTGTAAACCGTTTTCTTACACATATCTCTGTCCATCATTGTTATTTTATTTTAGTGCGCCTGGTCGTCAACGGGGTACTCGTCCTGGTGCCACTCACTCTTTCGCACCCTACCCCGGTCGAGGCCGGTGCAGGGTGACAGGGAGCCCCGCGAGAAGGTGAGGTGAGTGGTCTTGACGGTTATGGGCCCACCAACTTCTCCGAAATTCTCCGCATCGGATCGGCGAACTGACGGGTGGCAGAGGCACCGACCAGCCGCCACCGGACTATAAGAGAATATCAGATCCATCGGGGTTTCTCAGGGCGTGGTCCTACGCCCCGAGAACCCATACCCGCCTCATGCTCCCCGTCCTTCATCGCCTGCCAACTGCTTGAGACACCGTAGGGACAGGTATGGAGCTGCCGATAACCCGAACGTTACGGTGTTACGTTGATAGGTTTCGATTTCCCCATTCTCGTTGCGCCATACGATTTTTTGATAGCGTCGGTCCCCTGGTCGCACTAAGAATTGCCTGTACATTTTCTCAATGTCCCAGTGAGTAATTACTGGTGAAGGCGGAATCTAAGAAGGATATTTATAGTCTTGTAGTTTGCGCCCTGTATAGAGCGCATCGTTTAACGAAATCCGGTGCTGTTCGCCGCGGATCCGTCGAACACATACAAATCATTTATAGACATGTAAAGAAACCTGGATCACAAACTTCTATACATTAAGTAAAAGTAACATAACGTTACTATTCGATGTTGCAGTTATATTCCATATATAATAATATTATATAATATAATAATATTACATTTTACGTTATAATTTCCCACTCAATAATTTTGTTACTGTACCGAATACGTGTCGAAGTCGAAGAAAGTAAGAAAACAAGAAGGTTAGAATCATCATGTGTTGACCGCTCAACTCTAAACTACCTGAAATATGAACTCTCTCTCCCTCTTTCTTATCATGCTTTTACACACACGTATAATGGACGCCCATATAAGATATAGTGGCACGCACAGTTCACGGTTTCCATGGTTGATTCGAAACAAGTTCCTCTTTCTTTACTAAAGCGTAGCATACATATACACAATATATTCACTTCATTTGGAACCCACGCTCACGAGAACATATGAGAATGACAATATTCTAACATATACGCTCACTGGTGCAAACAAATGTCGCTCGCCATCTATAAGCTGTTATTAGAAGTATAAATAGACGAAAACACACAACAGTTCGTTAGTTGCTTTAGATATTACGTCACAAGAAGGAGAAGACTATCGCTGAGAAAGCGAGCTTCGCGTCTTTTCGCCCAACGACTTCATGCACGAAGTTTCGAAATGCGTTTCTCTTCCCATATCTAGTTCAATTTTTTTTTTTTTTGTAATAACCAATACCGTGGATTGTGCTTACCTGAAATTTAATTACAATATAATATTCTTTTTATTTAAAATCACATTCAACTGCCAGAGTTATTTGAAATGTGAAAAAAGAATTACAAAAGAATTACATTCTTACAAAACTCCAGACCCTTTCTCAACTCGAAAGTTGTTTACGTTAGATCAGTAAGAAGCTAGACGTATCTCTAAACCGCAGAGTTAACATCAGCTTGTAGATACTTCGCGACAGTTGATTGTAGTACGAAGAGTAGATGTTATACCATTGTCAACGTTCTCGCGAACGCGGGTGCCGAGTTAAGTGGATAACCATGTATTCAATTTCTATATTTACATGTATATGTGAATGTATATCAGGAAAATTCCGGATCGATCACTAGATTGCTAGATGCTAACACTAGAACTATCACATCAGTAGTTACCTACTAGAACAACCTACATACAATTACTTACAATTTTACTTACTTACAAAATTACTTACTTACAATTTTATAAATGTGCCAATCCATTTTTTAGCGATCATGGTCTCAGATGGATTAATAACACCAAAAATGCACTCTACATAACATGGAATTCATTTTGTATCGCCAGACTTTTGTCAGAATGTATTAAACCAATAAATATAAACCCTCGTTTGGCGAGCATGATCCGAGATGAATTAACATTAGAACTACCGACGTTTGAGAGGTAGCTATCTCTACCAAAAGTCGAAATGACTGGTCTTTTAAAAAATACGTAATAGTAGAATATTTTTATATTTATTAATCTATTATTATCCTACAAAAGGAACTACATGTTCTGTGATCATAAAAACTATATAATAACAATAAGCACAATAATGAAGAATATTTAGTACCCAAATCTTTGGTAACAAGAATATTAAAATAAAGAATATAAAGAATATAAAAATTTCCATTGATAAATATAAGAAGTATAATATAATAATATAATAATAAACGTAATAAACATAATAGAATAAATAAAATACAAATATAACTTAAATTATTAAGTACAAAAGTTATTATTCGTAACATTCCTTACAAACATTAACTTTCTTCCGCGTAAATTTTCCACATACATATTGTTTACAAACATTGCAAATGTTGGTGGTCTTATTATTATTAAAATACCCTATCTGACAACATTTGTGCGAATAAGGTGAGTTCTTCGACGTACTTTGGATCTCAGATGCTCTTTGTTCTACTGGTGATTACCAGCGGCAAGTTGATCTGCTAATTGAAACATAAACTCTTTTCGCGATATCTACTCACCTGTGGTTTTCTTATATAAAATCCAGGCATTTATGCCAGCTAAATCTAAAATATTAAAAAATACTTGAAATGGCCATCTTTTTGATCCCAACTTCACGCTATATTTTTTTGCCATTTGGTCTGCTATATCATTTTGTTTGCTATATCACCCAAATTTTGTTTTATTATAAAATTAGACCGTTTCAGGTAGGTCCTTTTCGCTTTTTCCAATTTTGACGGTTTTATGTTTTGAACTCAGAATAAAAACTTTCTTTCTCGGCTTACTTTTATAAATTGTGAGTGTAATCTCATTTAATCTGTGGCGATACCCGCTACGTCGGCTTCGAGATACCGTCAAAGCGCAACATCGACGTATCCAATGTATCATCGATATCCCTATGCTTCCTCCTCCGAATTCTCGGAAGAACACATATGCGGCTACCGCCGCGGTACATCTAATAAACGCGTACTATTTTGTATATCGATGGACAAGTAAGGGAACGTTTGTTCTGGGACAAAAGATTCATTATCTTTAGCCGCGAAGTACGTAACGTCTCCCGTGTCAGTGCGAAACAAACCCGTTGGTTGTTACCTGTTACTTGTTACTTGATATTCGTTGATCAACATTTGCTGTTAATTGTTGATTATTATATAACCCACTGTTATTTCGAACAGACCGAAAGGTGTCGTAATTGCAATCGGAATTTGATGGTAAGCGCGAACCAGATTGATTTCAGAAAAGATGCGCTTACCGTACAGATTCTGCGCAAAGTCCTCTATGTCTGGCGGTGAGTTCCTATCCGGAATGGTGCGGTCGTTCAATGCCCGGTAGTCGCCGCACGGTCGAATTCCTCCGTCCTTCTTGGGTACGATATGCAAGGGCTTTGCGATGGCTGCATCACGCCTTGCTCGATCGTGACTTCAAATTCCGCCTTCGCCAGCTTGAGTCGATCGGGGGCGAGGCGGCGTGGTTTGGCGCGGACGGGGGTTCCAGGCGTCGTGCAGATGTGATGTACACCATGCCGGACAGAATTTCGTTGGAAGACGGGCGGTTGTGTCAAAGCCGGAAATTCCGCTAAAAGTCGGTGGTACGTAGATCCTTCAGCGACGGTTTTAATGGACGCTATGTCGGCCTTGGCGGTGAATCCCCTCGTGGACAGCTGTGTCGTCGTGCCCAAAAGCCTTCTGTTTCGCGGGTCGACGAGTAACCCGTAGTGGCTGAGGAAGTCGACGCCGATGATAGGCGTTCGTCTGTCGGCAATTACGAAATGCCACCTGAAGACTCGACGCAAGGACAGATCGAGGGACAAGGTGATGGTCCCATAAGTCGCAATCCGGGTTCCATTAGCCGCGAACAATTCGCGCTGGCTATTCCGAGCATAAGCTTCTTCAACTTTATCCGCGGCACAGGTTAGTTTTTTCACGTTAGTATCATCTACCACAACCAGAATTTCCCGTATGCGATCGGGTAGTCTGTTCCTCCAGAGCGTGAAGATGAATTGCTCCGACGCGAAGGGACTGGCGAGTATTTTCAGGTCGAGGTAAAATTGGGACGGCTTTCTGTCGCCCATAACTTCGTTTTCTACTAACCTCGTTACCCTTTCGCTGTCGGATTCGCTCAGGATTTGCATTAACTCATCCTTCAGACTGTCCGACTGTACGGTGGCCGAGAGATTCATCGTTACATCGTTACGTTAAATAACGTAGGTTTTGGGTTGATAATTGATCGATTCACACAGATTCGATTTTGTAATTAATGTATTTCTTCGCTCGTACAACACGTCTTACCACACAGGAAACACTCAGTTAATTAACGCGTGGACGACTTCTAAGACAAATGAGCGTCGCTAGAAGTCGTACCAATTTAGCTTGTAGCAAGCAGCGATCATACCAACTTAACATTTCTTAACACTCCCCTTTGATCGCAGTTTCTACAAGCCCCATAGCTTTGGTAAAATTTTGCGTCTTAATTCTATTTAAACCCTTGGTAAGAATGTCGGCAACTAGGTATATAGGAGTAATTCAATATTCCTTTCGACACACAGTTCTTAACATACAAATATCGCACCTGGACATACTTAGAGCTTTCAGCAACTACTTCATCCTTGAACCATGAGATAGCCCCGATATTATCACAAAAAATCTTGCATGGGCGAGGGCAATATAACAATTGACCCAACTCCCTTAACAGTATGGAAATCCACACAGTTTCCCTTGCTGCTTCTTGCATCGCCACAAACTCCGCTTCGCGTGTCGATTGACAGATCACTCATACATGGGTTCAGTCTCATACTCTTCAAAATGCTGTCAATATGCCTAAACCACATTCTCCCCGCTTGCTTCAATCCATACACGCTCTTTTTAAGCTTGCACACGTATCGAGTCCTGTCTTTTCCGGGAACCTCAAAGAATTCTGGTTGCTCCATGTATGTATCCTCATCCAGAGGGCTGTTGAGGTATGCACATTCCACATCAATGTGCTCATTCTCTGCACACAGAGCAAGCAGAATCCTTAGAGTTCTACGCTTTACTATCGGACTGAACGTCTCCGAGTAATCCACTCCAGGCCTCTGCCAAAATCCACGAGCTACAAGCCTAGCCTTGTACCTATCAGGATCTTTCTTTATGACTAGCACTCACTTACAGTCAATAACGTTTCTGTTCAACGGTCTTTGCACAATATCCCACACATCTTTATTTCTTAGGTTGTCTAGCTCCTTCGTTATCGCATCACTCCACCTTTTAGCGTCTGGCCCCTTGAGGGCTTCATACACATTCACTGACATGCACATACTTTGAGTCTTGCAAACGGTTGCAACATGAGCGCAACTATTACACATCTGTGGCCTACGTAACCTTGCCGACCTCCTGGGCACAGTCGATACACTCATAACCTCCCTCTGATTACTCTCATTTGTTAAACTGTCCATATAATAGTCACTCTCCCCTTCATCGTTCTCACCGTCACTGTGAATTTCAATGTCGACTTGGGCAGCTCCCCTTCCAAGTTCAAAATCCTCTACGTCCCATATCCACTCAGCGAATTTCCTCTTAATGTTGCTCGTGTCCACTTTAGAAATTTTATGGGGGAACACATTCTCCTCGAACCTGACGTGACAGGATATTATTACCTTCCTGGTTTTTGGCAGGTAGATCCTATAGCCTTTGACCTGTCGGTCATAACCTACAAATATCCCCTCATCTGCCCTGCTATCGAATTTTCCTCCGCTTGGGCTTTTCAGATACCAGACTTTGTACCCAAACACTCTCAGCTTTGTCTGTTCACCATCCCCTTGGATGTCGCATCCCTCACGTTTCTAACCCCCAGCCGGGTTCCATCTTCCAGGTTGTTTATTGTATTTCTATTGTGAGGTCTGTGGAATGCTTCTTCTTCAGTCTAATTTCTATTAATTTTCTATTAATTATTTGTTTCAGCAACCAGCTGATTTGGGTGTGTTACAAGTCGTTCTTTATACGTTTTTACATATTTGGCGATTTCTTCTTTGACTTTAATTGGAATTTTTAAATCTTAAAATTTTTGCTTGCTCTGTTTTTATTTTGTTTATGTGACTCATTGCTGCCGCTCCCCATAGTGGGGCTCCGTATGTCCGGATTGGTTTGATTATTGTTTTGTATATATTTAGTTTATTTATTGTGCTTAATTTAGATTTTCTGTTGGTTAACCAGTACATTTGCTTCCTTTTTTCACGCATTCTGTTTATTATTGTTTTTATGTGATGTTTCCATGTAAGGTGTATATCTAAATGTATTCCTAGATATTTGACTTGTTTTGTTTGCGCTATGTGGGCACCGTTCAATTGGATATCTGGTGTTTTTCCCTTTCTAAGTGTAAATGTTATGTGGTTGCACTTACTGGTGTTCGCTTTTATTTGTTTGTTTTGCAGCCACTTTTCTATTTTTGTAATATATTCTTGTAGTAATGCGACAGCTGTTTCTGGATTTGCGTGCCTCACTAGTATGGCCGTATCGTCCACGAACGTTAGTATTTTGCTGTTGGCAGTTGTTGGTATGTCTGCCGTATATAGTGTGTATAGTATTGATCCTAGGACACTTCAGAATATGCGTTATTTATTTTTACTACCAAGGGTCTATTGTTTATGTAAGATTTGAATAGTTTGTAGAATTGTCCTGGAAATTGCTTTCTGATTGTTTGAAGAAGTTTTTCATACGAGGTTGGTTCTCTTTCGTCCTTGGAGTTCGCTGGGTCGAATGCTTCGGAAGTTTCTTCGATCCGTACGTGTTTTACTGGAATTTCCGCTGTACGAGTGTTCTGGGTAATGCCTCCGCTGGCAGAACTAGTGTTGTCTATTATGACTGAATTGAGTTCCGGAGTATCTACGGAGGATTGTACCATTAGTTTGAGTTCGGCCATAGTTTTCCCTATTGATTCTGTCTCTTTAATGCGTTGAGTGCTTTCATCGCGGATTAATTTATACAGCTCATTTACCGCTACTTTATGCTCTTCGTGCTGCATCATATCCAAAATTGCCCGTAGGTTCGGATCAACGCTAGTTGCAGCGACAGGTGTAATTTTCTTATCGTTTTTCTTCTCCATTTCAGAGTCGGAGTCTGACGTTACCGAATACAGTCGATCGATCTTTTTAGAGGAAATGGTTCTACTCGCTAGTAAAATCTTGATGCTTGATACACCTTTGGTCGGATGTCCCGTAGGCCAAAACCGTAGTCTTGTTTTACGCAACGTTGATGTATCCTGGCAGGATTGACAAAATGTCACGTAAACTTGAGGGTTAGATGAAAAAAGAAAAGAGAAGGTTGAGTCGTAACACAACTTTATTCACTAACACAGCACAGGTTTACGATAAGCTTGGCTGATCTGAGAGATGTTGACTGTTTCTAGGTTTTCTTTTCAGTACCGAATTGTTCTCACATTATTACGGAGGAAAGCTCGGTGTGGGTGTGCCCTTTTGAATGAACAACGCTGACACTTCTGTAGTCTATTTTTTGGGTGCTGTGGGACTTTGGTAAGGGGCGGGATGAGAGGAAGGGGAAGGGGGATGTTAAGTAGATTTATTTACAATATTTACATCTATGTCACACGGAAGCTGAATTAAGTTCTACCGATTTTGTGGCTTTCTCTCTTATTTTGTTATGGATTCGGTATCCACCAATATTTTTTTGTTTTTTCTGTGTCTTTTTGGGGAAGGGCCATGTTGTATCTCCACCTAGTGTCTACAGTCTGTCCATTTAAGTTTTCCTCGTAGAGTATTGTTTTAATGCCTATTTTCCTTTTTATATGATATATTATTGGGATATTATTTTGCTCTTGGAGATAGTTTCTTTCATCTAGGTATAAAAACGCTTCAGGGGGAATGTAACCTGTTGTAAGTGTACTTTCGTAATATGAATCGTTTGGAAATACGCACCCGAAGATTAAACTATTTTCCTTTATCTCTGCAGCTTGCGCGAAGTGGTTTCTCGTTAGCTTTAAGATGTGGCCATCGATGCGGTGGATGTTGGCTAAATCGTATATTTTTTTATTTTTGACGTATTTTTTGAATCCGCTGTGTTCGGATCTGTAAGTGCTCAGGCAAGCCCTGATGCACTTTCTTTCGAAGACGCGAATTTTTTCCATTTGGGAAGCTGATATGTTGTACTATATAGGGCAGCCGTAGGTTAGGATTGGTCTGATTAGTGCTTGGTAGCACAAGATTTTTACTTTTCTGTCCAGATGTTCAGAGTAAAATAACCTTTTCGTTTTCCAAAAAGCTTTGCTGGCTTTGGCGAGTTGAATTTCGATGTGCTGCTTGAGGGTTAATTTGTTTACACAATGTTTATGTCATCTATGTTTACACCTAGAGATTTTACGCGGAGGTATGAGCTCCCCTTCGTTTGCTTTTTCTTTCAGTTGAAAATTTTTACATTGTTCTCCTTTTACTGGGCCGAGTTCACTTAGTTTGGGTCTAAACAGTATGGTTTCGCATTTATTCGCGTTAATTGTCAGTTTCTACGCATGGCAATAATTTTGAATTTTTTCAAATAGTTCTTGGAGCTCTGTTTTTATTATTTTGGTTTTGCGGCCTGTTACGTAGATGATTAAATCGTCGGTGAAGGCTATAGAGTGTCTATGTGTGGATGTGTTGGTTCAAGAGATTTAATAAGTCGCTGTCGTAAATGCTGAAAAGTAACTGACTATTCCTTGTTTTAAACTGCTTTCTATGAAAAATTCTTTACATGACAGGTGCCAACAATCGGTTATTACAAATGATTTGTTCATTATTGTGTTCCATACTGTTTTGATTATGTATTTTGGGAAATTTTTCTTGATCATTCTGTAAACAAGATCTGATATCCAGACTGTGTCGAAATTTTATTTCGAGGTCTATTAGGCAGGCTGCTACTCGATGTTTTGCGTTGAGCGCCTAGCAGATGTCTGATGTTAGTTTGTTTATTGCATGGATTTTGAAATGTTTGTTGTGCCGGAAGCCAAATTGATTTTCTGGGATTATGTTATTTTTTGTGCAGAAGGCATGTGAGGGTTGCTTATCACTATTTCGAATACCTTACTTATGTTAGGCAGAAGGCTTATAGGTCGAAGGTTTGAAGGTGAAGACCCATCTTTATTTTTTTTCGTAATGGCTGTTAGTTTAGCTTTTTTCCATTTTCTGGGCAAGTACGTGTTGTTTAGCGCATTATTGAAGAGTAATGTGCAATACCATTTTATTTTCTCTGATAAGCGTTTGAGCAGAACGTTAGGGATGCCATCGAAGCCGGAGAATTTTTTGGTGTTTAGTTTGGAGAAGATTATTTCTAGTTGGTCGTAATTTATAAAATAGTTTATTTTTGAATCTGCTTGTTTGGTTGTCCGAGGTTTTCATTTGAAAATATGCAAACTGTTTTATTTGGCGCTATGTCTTGTTCTATTTTATTTTTGAATTTGTTTCGGCAATGATAATTCTGTTTAGTTGCTCTCTACTTTTATTTTTTTCGCCAGGAGGGGAAAATGCTTTACGCATACCCAGTGACCCGCGTCACCGGGTTATGTTGGACTCGGTCGGTGACTGTGTCGTACCCTCTCCTCTTCCAACCCTTTTTAGAGCGGAGGATCTCGCCGGCATCGCTGCAGATAAGCATTACTTCGACGAGACCCCGTTCGCCGCAACGTCTCCTTCTGCTCCATGACACACGTCACCCTCCGTCGCAGCCATGATCGCTTCACACGATCAGCTTCGTCGTCCTCCTGTTCTTCTTCTCCGCTCATTCTTCCTTTCATGGACTAATCTAGCCTTCATTATCTGCCCATAGAAGATCCTGAACTGCCCCCAGATATGGTCGCTAGCAATGACTATCGAAATAATATTTCTCACTGTCAGGTTTCCCCTTGCCATATTCCCCAGCATGGTGCGCTGCGCCGCCCATCTCGGACATCTCAATAGGACATGCTCGGCCTCATCCGGGCTCGCTTCGCACTTCCAGCACTTATCTTCGTCTTCTCTGTTGATCCTGACCCTGTATCGATTAAATATACCGTGCCCTGTCAGCAGCTGCATGGCATAGTGATCGATACTCCTCTTCCTCAATAGTATTTCGCCAATCGCGTCTTGCCATGACTGCCCGGTCGTTTCTATTATTGTAAGCATGTTTTTTAATGTACCCATAATACGTTCTACCTGCCCATTAGCACTACTACCACCGAGCGCTATTAAGTGGAGTTTAATTTGTGTACTTTCACAGAACTCTTGGAATTCTTTACACGTAAAATATCTTCCTTGATCCGCTATTATCCGGCAGGGACTGCCGAATGAAAATACAGCGGACTTAAGTGCTTTGATGGTATTAAGGGAATCTAGTTTACGAGTATGATGCAGGTATGCGAATTTCGTGAAGGCATCCACCAAAACAATGACGTATTCTTTAGAATCATTTTTGTCGGTTAGCTTGCCCGTTATGTCCATGTGCACTGTATGACAAGTTATGCTGGTCTTGGGTATAGGATGCAGTTCAGCTTGTATCTTACGTGAACTTGCCATCGAAACTCGACAAGTACGACAGTTCTCTATGAACTTACGAACATACTTCGGCATTCCTTCGAACCAGTAATACTCGTACAGTTTCTCGAGCGTTTTATCCCAACCTAAGTGCATAATTGACTGATGTACATGGTTAATAACTGATCGTCTGAAGCCTCTCGGGACAATAGGCAAACAGAGAGTGCTGCCTTTTGTTGTATTTTACGATAAAGGGTACCGGATCGTAACTCGTACTTATTCGCGATGTCCTCCGCGAGCTCATCGTTCTGCAATTTACTGGCGATTTATAAAATTTTGGGATCACGACGTTGTTCCGCTGATAGCCAGTCTTCTGATTACTTCGGGTTGGCCTCTACTCATCGTAGCCTACTCGACCTCGCTGGTTCTCGCTTCTCTCCTTCTTCTTCCTCCTTTCCTGCAACCTGACCGTCCACCGCGCGTCTCGACCTCCTTCTCCTTCCGCTGCCGTACCCTCATCGCCCGCGTGCAGAAGTCAGTAAACTTCTGCCATAAGCGGTCATCAGCAGCCAGCCTCGCGACGATGTCCGAATCCACTCTCCATTCGATCCCCAACTCGGTGTTTAGCGCAGTCCTCTCCTGAATCCATCTGGGGCACCTGAACAGAACGTGCTCCGCATCATAAGGAAATAAATATATTATTAATAATTAAGTATGTTAATAAATTTGATGAATAAAAAATTAATGAGGAAAAAAAATAGATTGGGATAAATTTTATAAATGTAGAGATGATAAAAATTTGATTTCATGAAGATATATTATAAATATAAATTATTCAAAAGGTAAAAGGAAATATTCCAATTTTTAAAAATATAGAAATACATAATAAATTATTAATATTGAAATTTTTAATAATTATTAATTGAGAAAAATTTAATGAGATAATTATAATAATTAATAATCTTGAGATTGAAGAAATGAAAAAATATAAAATTCTAACAATTTTGTTTTTTGATTTAATATTAATTATTCTAATTATCGAAATTGTAGAAAATTCTATAGAAAGTCATTGAATATAAATTCTTGATGAATTTATTAGAGTAAAAAATAAAATTAGGATTGATGAAAAAAAATATAAATTTAATTTATTTAAAAAAATAAATTGTCCTCCCCACAATCCCAGCAATTGGAATGGCTCTCTTTCCCGATCTTATAACGGTAGTAGTTGAATATACCGTGCCCTGTGAGTAATTGCATCACAAAGCGATTGACCTTCCTTCTCCCCTTCACAAAGGTCAATGGATCGCCTATTAATCTTCTCGTCCAATTGCAGGGATTGTGGAATGCCCATTCTATCTTTCACTTGACTTCTGCCTCCTCCTTGTTCTTCTTACATTCCTCGAAATAAGCGCGAGCCTCGCCCTGCCAATTTTCACTGAAACGCTTCTTCGCCTCATATCCCGTCCACCTGAGCCTCGCCTTGATATGTATGGGCATACTGCCCGTGACGACGCACAATGCTCCATGTGACACCGTCCTATACGCCGTAGACGTACGCACCAGTGCCGCCCTCTGAGCGCGGTCCAAGATCTTCTTATTCTTCTTCATCTCCAGAACAGATGCCCATACCGGCGCCGCGTACAGCACCACCGACTTCTAAACTCCATAATACAGTTTTCTAACCGAGTCGGTGGGTCCATTTGCATTAGGCTCCTTGTGGCTCCCACGAACCTCTCTGCCTTGTCGCACACTTGCTCCAAGTGAAAGGAATATTTCCTGGCGTTGTCCAGAAACACCCCCAGATATTTCACCGCTTCCTTGGTGGTGATCTCCTCCCCACCGATGTCGATGTTAAAAATCTTTGGCACGCGCTACCCCGTCAGCAGGATGACTTCCGTCTTCTCCCTTGCCAACTGCAGCTCTGTATCCATGCACCATTCGGTGACCAACCGGACACCTCCACAAACCTTGTCTCCGATCTCTTGATGGTCCCTCGTAGTGAAGATCAGGGTCAGGTCACCGCAAGCGCGATCGCGTCCACGTCCTTGATCGGGTCCAGTGCCTTCAGCAGTCCATCGTATACTAGGTTCCAGATCAGCGGATCCAGTACTGACCCCTGAGGCACCCCCGCATACACCCTTCTCTTTACGATTCCATCCCGGAACTATACTATACTCCTATCGGAAAGATAATCGTCTAGTATCCGTAGCAGTCGGCCTGGTAAGTTCCTTTCCTCTGCCTCCTTCAAAATCCTACTCCACCTCAGTGTGTTAAATGCGTTCCTGATATCCAAGGCGACCAAGACGTAGGCCAATCCTCTTCATCTGCATAGCTCTGCGATCCAGCAGACTCTATTCAACGCGTCGATCGTGCTCCTTCGTCTCCTAAATCCGTATTGCTCTTTATGGTAGAGGTCCCTCCCCAGGCATCTTTCTATCAAGCTCTTACACGTATGCTCCCAGACTTTGCTCAACGCCGGGAGCACACTAATCGGCCTGTACGAAAATGACAACATAATTGGGGTCGAATATCATTAACACTGCTGCATCAGTCGGATTGAAAATAATCTTTTGCCTTATTTTTTCATGTCTATCCATCCAAGTTATGTTTTTATTACCAGAAGTAAGTACATACAGGGGTTTCATCACCTATGAAAATTTAGGGACGAATTTTCGGAAGTAATAAACTAAACATATGAACTGCCTGAGCTGTGTTGCTCAAAGCTCAAAGCTTTAACCTTCTCTGTTATGAATTATATATCCCAAATAGAGTACCGGCGTCTTTAAAAAAGAACATTTCGAAAATTTAAAAGAGAATCTGACTTTTACGAGGACATCTAATACGGTGTTCAATCTTTCTTGTTTTTTCGGGAGACGTAAATTCCCGTTACGATTGCAAGAATCGACACCACGAGATAGATCGATCCCCTGATTTCGGTTAGGAGAATAGGGGTAGTTGAGTGAGTATAACACTGCGATTTACAGGGTTATAGATCTTATATTTTTCAACAAGTAACACGCTGCGAACTTAACACGATATCTAGAGATAACTGCTCGGAGGATAGGAGCACAAGTCATATGTTGACTGTAAGAGCATTTTAAGAACAGTAACGGTGCGTTCTCGTAGCATTACGGAAGAAGTCTCGGTGTGGGTGTGTCTTTTGAACTAAGGACGTGGATTCGTTGTTTACAATTTTCGCTAGAACGTGAGGGTAGCGATCCACGATGTCCATTGATTATAGTCGGTGTTGATAAACGACGATTGGCGAAGAGGACCTCCGACCGACGTGGCTCGGGAGTAACATTATTCACGGGAAAACCGACTTTTCCGTAATTTGTACGAACGCATGATAAACCTAAGGACTATTCCAGGGACCATCCATAAATCAATAACACTTACAGGAACAACGATTCCTTTAAGGTAATAGAAGTTAGGTATGAATATCAAAACAAAAGGTACACTAAAGCCTAGGTTTATGATGGGTCCTTAGGTTTATTGGGGGTCTGCATAGCGGTATGGACCCTTGGCGGACAGGTAATTAGAGACGTTTCACGCGACGTAACATTTCTAAAGCTTGATCTACCGAGTCAGCAATAATTAGGACGTCATCCAGATAAACAACAACGTATGAATACGCAAGGTCGCCTGAGGCATTGAGAATGGCCCTCTGAAAAACGGACGGTGTATTTTTCAATCCAAACGACATCGTTATGTACTCGTATTGTCCGTCAGTATTTCCCAAGTCAAGTATTTCCCAAAGTTTGTTATCAAATATAATAGAAAATAGGTTTAATATTTTTATTTTGAAGTATTCGTCTTTGTTTGCGGATCCACGTAGTTCTTTGCGCGGGTAAACGCATAAGCCGGTGCCGATGTCCACGAAGAAAGAAATCCTCGAATTCCTGTCCGTCACAAAAATGCGGCAGAATTGTTGGTATACCTCATAAACGATTTCAACGATTTGTGAATATGTCGTCGATGGCATGATTCTGAACAACTTTCCTTATACACGTTACCGCGGTTCAGCTTTAGTTTCCGAGATATTTGCAAAAAACTGACAGTAACATTACAGCGAATTCTGCCTATGATTGTGCATCCGTGGCAGCCAGCCACCTTACGGCGACCAGATAAAATGACACCTAACCTGAACCCATATCGAATATAAGGAAAAGATAAGATTTCGTTATTTTTATTAAGTTTCAGCTTATTTGCAGTATTTTTTTTTTTTTTTTTTTATTGATCCATATTAGTTGTAGATCATATTCATAGCATTTCTAAAAGATCAATACACTAAGTTGATCTTATTGTTGCTTAAACTTATCGTTTATATAAACGTAAATTTATAATATCGTATAAATGCCATTTATATTCACCACAATCAGTTTTAGACTTCTATTCGTTCAATACAATAAAATACAGGTTTATATTATAAATTACAATATGCCTCTTGTTTCGACCGTTCGGGAAAAAACGCGATCTCGAAGAAGCGCGCCAATGGGAGTCGTAAATTTCCGTTACGATTCGAATAATCGATGCCACGAATCGTTCGATTCCTTATTTCGATGAAGATAATAGGTATAGTTGAATCGGTATAACGTTGATATTAACAGGTTATAATATATATGTCGGGTTACGTTATGATTAGGGTTGGGGTAAAGGGCGTGAAATGAATCTTCGTCGCGATTAGACATTGTTGTTATGCAATACAGAAGATATTGACTAGTGCAAATATGATTGTTACAGACTTCGACAAGTAACCAGGTTAATTAGATACTCGAGACGCTAATGAAAATGATCCTAGGTTCGATAACGAACCCACGGTCAAAGGGATAACAAATCCGCATTCCTCCAAAGTCCAAGTCGTAGCCAACTCCCTTGTCTACGGTACAAGTATTACCGCACCAACTCTTTGTTGATACACAGAACATCCACCGAGCGTAAAGACACTATGTAACTCGCCATTGCGACCTCGCGAAAAAGAATGCCTTTCCATCGCGATGATGCTGCAGAGGAAAACTATATTAGGGTGTGTCTAAGGACACGAGATCATCGGATTCGTGGAGCGATACCTTCGTTCGGAAAGTGAGGGAAATTGACGTTGCTGTTAATTGGTCAATCTTCATATCGGTGATTAGAAAAAGATGCCAGCCGCCCTTGAGGGAAAGTTACTGGTTGGAGGTGTCGTTCGTGAGAAAGTATGTTTCCCCCACCTTCCCGTAGTTTGGACAAAGACGGTTTGAAGGACTTTAGTTAACTAAATCTTCAAATTTATAACTGGTTCTCAGGCTAGCTGAATATGTACTGTGGAGATACATCGACGTCTGACAATCATCTTACTCGAAGAATAGGGCCTGCGTGTGGCGAGCCACGGGATAGAGGCCGTTGGAATGTTTACTGTCGAGTGCCGCTACAACTATTTCTTCTAAGGAGAGCTATACTACTACTTCATACCTTTGTTAGACAAAACGTTCATCCCTTGACCGCGGCTACGTTCGGCGACTGACTGTCGCCTCGAGACCAAGCTCGCTATCATAAATCTCGAATAACTACAATCGGAATGAATGACAACAATTGCTTAATTACGGCCACGGTAGAATTTAGATTATAATGTTACGGGACTTTCCCAAAGTTCCGAAGGGGAGGCACCGGTGTTCTTTCATCTCCGACATATATATTTTCAACAATCCAATAACTTCAATATTTGGTACAATTGTGCGTGTGTTGACTGGCAAACCTGAGACTCGTTTCGTATTGGCGACTGTGATGAATAATTTTGACTCGATTGACTATATGTTACTCTGTCGATTGACTGTCTTCGACTTGGCGACTCTGATGACTTGACTTCTTAGTCCTTCTGTTACTTGAAGTGTTTTTTAACTAACTATTCGCTCCTATGTTATTACGGAGGAAATCTCGGTATGGGTGTGCCCTTTGAACGAAGAACGCGGATCCGTTGTTCACACTTTTCATTAGGAAAGTGAGGGTAACGATCCGCGATGCCCATTGGTTATAGTCAACGTTAACAAATGAAAATAGGAGGAGTAAGTCTCCTGCCAACGTAGCTCGTGGGTGTCATTGTTTATGGGAAATACCTGCCTTTCTGTTAGACAAATATTCGCTTCTCCCGTTAGGTAACTACCCACTTTCTCCGTGATTTTTAAGAGCGAATAATAAACCTAAGGACTGTTTTAAGGACCAACCATAAACAGAAAAAAATTGCAGGATTAAAGGTTCCGTTAAAAAGATTCTGTTTATGGTGGTTCCTTAGGTTTATTGAGGGTCTGAATAACAGTGCGCGGACCTTTGATTGTTAGACAATGAAAGTGTTACGTAAAATAACACAAAAAGTAATAGAAAAATAAAAAAAGAAATTTAAAATGAAAAATAAAGAAGAAACTTTATTTTTTCTAACACAGTTTACAATTTTACTTCCGAGCTCTAGGCGTGACTTTTCAAGACTGACACTCTTACAATTTTTTGACTTCTGATCGAATCTTTTGTCACCCCTCAATATCCAGTACCCACCCGTTTGTTGGGCGTCCGCGACTGTTGCCACGCGCGTCTTCTTCTCGAACGTTCGGCGGAAGGACCGTTGGGATATTGATGGCTCATTAGGCACTTCGAGGACATACATTGTCGCCGAGTGCCGCCACAACTTTATCTCCGTCATCAGTCGGATTTAAAAGGCTGCCGCTCGTGACAAAGGACGGCGCACGGACTGTCCCACGCGACGTAACATCTCTCTTCCTTCGTCAATTCTAGGTTATAAAAAATCCTGCCATTTAGGATGTCGTACGATTTTTTTTTTGCAAATAGACATTCGATGAAAAAGTAAAATGTTTATATGTCACAGACTTATGTTTACGTATTGCACATTCTATAACTGAAACAATTCATACTGTACAAATCGCACTAAGTTCTAAATTTCCTTTTAACTAAATTTCTTCACACTTATTCTCAAATACAAAATTTTATAATCCATGAAAAATTTGGACTTTTTACATACGTTGTTTAATTTTTTCTAATAAATTGCGTATTGTGTTATAATAAAACGGAAGACTTTTCAGCAGTGTACGTATCTTGTCGATAAGTAGTATTAAGTTATCACGTATTTAGTTTGAGTTTGAGTAATAAATATATGTATTTATATATAATACATATATAAATATGAGTAATAATATGAGTAATAAAAAATAAAAGAAACGTTATGAGTAATTGAAATTGCGTTTTCAAACATTAATATCCCGAAATATTGTTGCATATTTGGGAAGCGATACGAGTATTAATATTAATATTTCTTGATACTACTATTTGAAAAATAATTTCAATCTAAGAACTGCGCAACCTGCAATTCTAACAGATATATTCTATAGTATACAGGGTGGGTCATTTAAAACAGGTCAAACAAATTTCACGTTTTATTTCTTCCTTACCTGCTGTTTCACTTAAGTGAAAATAATTTTCAGAAACGTTTACAATTCTGCGAATGGGGCTTACGAAAACTACAAGACGATGAAGTGTTCTTGAGTAAAATTTTGTGTACGGATGAGGCCACATTTCCAAACTATGAGGCAACTAAGCGTCACAACATTTACAAGTGGTCATAGTAAAATAATTGCTCTATATTTCATTGATGACACGCTAAATAGTTGTAAGTTAAAAAAAAAAAAAAAAACGGAAGAATCTTAGAAAATATTCTGCCAGAATTATTGGAGGACATTTCACTGGACATACGACAATCCACGTGGTTCCAACCAACCAACCAAGTCACAAAATTTATTGAACTTATTGAACCTGTTGAAGCAGGTATGCCTCAAATCAGCGTTGTTGAGTCAGTACTATTGACGCTATACACTGAAGATATTAGTACTATTACTGAGGCCCCATTATTGACATCTGCAGATTACACATCACGCAACTTTTTGAACTTGTTGAAGTAGGTATACCTCAAATCGGCGTTGTGAGGGCAGTAGTATAGGCGCTATACACTGAAGATATTAGTACTATTACTGAGGCCCCAATATTGACATCTGCAGATTTCACATCACACAACCTTTGAAGTTGTTGAAACAGGTATACCTCAAATCGACGTTGTTGGGCCAGTAATATTGACGTTATACACTGAAGATATTGGTACTATTACTGAGGCCCCAATATTGACATCTGCAGATTTCACATCACGCAACTTTTTGACCTTGTTGAAGTAGGTATACCTCAAATCGGCGTGGTGAGGGCAGTAGTATAGGCGCTATACACATAAGATATTACGACCGTTATTGAGGCCCCATTATTGAGAACTGCAGATTACACATCGCGCAACGTTTGAACTTGTTGAAACAGGTATACCTCAAATCG